>CAAKHC010020422.1:137425-170456 GCA_901007825.1 Macroramphosus scolopax
GGGAAGGATAGAGGGGTGGGGGGAGGGTCCTCAACCTTAAAGGGGCCCTGCCACAGTGGGAGTCATTACCGATGAACAACCACACTGATGAGCCATGGAGAGAGAGAGAGATAGAGAGAGAGAGAGAAAGGAGAAAGAGAGAGAGAGAGAGAGAGAGAGAGAGAGAGAGAGAGAGATGTGCCGAAGCAGGATAATCACAAGCTGTATTTTAATTAGCCTGCCAGGTTTGATGGATACGTTGCCACTGCTGCTGCTTTGCAATAAAAAAAAAAAAGAAGAAGGTGTTTAGCACACTGAGGAAGATGTCCGGACAGGGGGGTTCACCCTCACACCGGTCCCTTATCACACAGCAGCTGATACCTGTGTGTAATGTAACATGTAAATGACCCTAGAGGTCATCAAAACACATTCAGGGCCCCTGTGGATTAAAGAGGCAGAGACCCCATTCAGAGTCTGTTTGGACAGAGTTTAGTGACACAGAAACACCCTGCTCCTCCACCAGCGTCTTATCACCTCTAAAAACCTCTCCTGCAATGATTATAGACGTGCTTATGCTTCTGAAAGTTTTTTAGTTTTGTCACGGAAACTACGTCCTCATCATGAAATCAGGGGGAGGGGAGGGGGGTGGGGGGTTATTTTCCACAGATGCCCTTCTAAAATCAAATACGGTGGCCCCGTAACACTCCGACTGTGTTTTTGCCAAGTTTGCTCTTTCCATTAATATGACATGCCTTTTAATTAGTGCCATAATTGTTTGTGTTGTGTTTGCGCAGGAGTTTGCCAGCAAACAAACGGATGCAATTAAACACACTCGCCTTCAGATCATCAGTGAGGAGGCAAAGTCAAGACGGGAAAAAACCAACAAGGACAAATACAAGGCGTGAAGGAGACTTTGTGTTCTGCTGCCTCAAGGTTAACACTGACTGAGTGAACTGTATTAAAGAGGTCTTCCTCCGCGTCTTCCTCAAAGACACGTTACGAGCTGTTTGTCGCAGTAAATGTGCTTTTTTTGAAACTCCACATTAAGACTTAAGTTGTTGTGTTATCACACGTCTGCTTCATCTGCCTCTCAACTGTATCTGAAGTCATTAAAAATGCTTTTGAAAATAAAGACATGTTGATATTGTTGCCCTGCTCTCCTCCTCTTCCTCTCCACCTTGCCATCAGTCGGCTGTCTCTGTGTGAGCTGAGGTGTCTGCATGGCGTGGTAAAACCTGCCCTGCAGACCGGACCTCTCAAGTCTTCAAAGGAGGAAGAACTCAATGTGGGGGATTTGTTCAGGCTTATTTGGTAACCTAGGATTTGAATTGGATTCTGGGAGGCATTCATAACACATTTGGAAATGTTACATTGTGTGATTTTGTGTGTAATCCCCATAATAAATTTTAGAAATGGTCACAGCACTCGCACAACTGTGACTATTCATGATTTATCAAATGGTTTTCTTGTTTTGCTCTCGGGGTGAGGTGAGTGTTGCCGGCAGGAAACGGGACGATCTCGGCCGCTCGGAGAGCCGGCGAAGAGTCGAGTCCTCGTTTTTTAACCTTTCACTCAACGCTGTTTTGTGTATGTGACCTGAATATGTGATGGGGTCAGCCACCATGCTTCCAGAGGGATTCTCTGAGACCCCCCAACAGCACCGGAGCATTACAACCTCCAGTGGATTATACCTCCCTGGGAGGAAGCACACACACACACACACACACACAGGTTACAGTTTATTACAGTACAGTGACAGCTGGATTATTCTCCTCATAAGTGATTGTAAAGTGCTTCAAACTTGCATCAATACAGTTAAGTATTAAACCACACTGACTTTCCAATTTATTAGGTACACCTAGATAAGACAAATGCAGTATAATGTAACAAAACAAATCCTCCCTTCTTGACAGGTGATGATTTATTTCAACCAACTGTAATTTGTGGTTAAGTATATTCTAAAGATTCCTTTTCCAGAAATGCTTTTGGACATATAGAGATATCTTAAAAAGACAAATAGCATTGTATTCATCTTATTTGTCCACAAAAAAGGTCGATCACCTCCCTAAAACTGACATTAAGTAAGTAAAAATGCTATTTTTTAATTTCAGAAATTCAACCAGGAGACATTAAATGTCTCTGACGTCACTAAGAATTTGTGTACCAATCACACTGAGTATTGTTGTCACCAATAAGTGTTGAACTTGGACTGAAGGTGGGCACAGAGCGACTTTCTTCCTTCAGCAGGTTCGTGTGAAAACTACATCATCCTGCAAGACGTGTCGCCCCGGTGCCTCCTTGAAATAAAGAGTTAAGTAACAATGCTGCTCGGTCTCTGAATAGTCCCGGAGGAGTGAATAATAGTCTCCAGTGGACTAACTTATATATGGATATGGTGATTTGGTTGCTCCACTGCTTGGATTTCTTCTCTGCAACAGTAACTCTCCCGCCTTAGTTTGATAAGAGCGAGAGAGAGAGAGAGAGAGAGAGTGTGTGTGTGTGTGTGTGTGTGTGTGTGTGTGTGTGTCTGCCCTGTCCAAACCCCACTTTGCTTTGAATGACACTTTGGCGATGCCCCCAGCTCCCCACTTCGACTTCTCAAGTGTACCCCCTGTTAGTGCCAACACTGCCAATTCCTCTCATGTCTTTAATATCTCTCTTTGGGCTCTTGGATTTCGCCAGTGAAGGCTCCCCAGTGACAGTTGGACATTGCCGTCACATTCGGGAGACAGCGACGGGTGTTTGTAGCGTTCCCAGCCCCAGGCCTGTGGGGAATCTGTGATGGCTCGCCTGTCAGCCGGCCCCTCCCCTGTAATTAGGAGAGTAAACACAGCGCCTGGCTCGGCTTGGGGGAGAAGTAGGAGGGAGCGGAGGAGGGGGCCGTCCGGCTCCTGTCCTACTGCTGCTTGAGCTGTCCAGGAGCAGCTTTGGACTGAGAGAGGGGGCGACACGCACCCCATCGCATCCCTGCGAGGGGCTGAGATGTTGAGCTGTGGAGGAGAGAGAGCAGGCTGTTGACTTGATGGGAAGAAATTAGATTTCCATTTGTGGTGTTTTGAGCATCAGTGAGGAGGTTTGTCATTGATGTTGAGAACATACAAAGAAGCTGATTTGACACATGCAAACAACAATGATTGCAAAGCAGGTACCATGAAGAACATGTGAGGAGTATATACTGTTGGCTAAAAGAGGTATATTGTGTATTTCACCAGTATTCTGCGTGTGCAGCAGATAACATAAAACACAGCACCTCTAAGCCTCCTTCCCCCCTCTCTTCACCTCTCTCCTGGTTGCTGGGGGGACTGGTCAGCGGCTGGTGGAATGTGTTATGGGCTGGAGTTGTGGCCGTAGCTTGGGACCAGCTCGGGGGGGGAGCGCCATCCCACCCAGCCCCTCCGCTCTGCCCAGGCAGGGAGGCTGGCTGCAGGAGCGCCGAGACCAGGAGGGGAGGAATTTCTCTGGTGGACCTGCCAGGGAAATGCCATGCGGGGAGCGACGAGGAGAGAAACCTAGATAGATAGAGAGAAAGAAAGGAGATCTTGGCCGATTGAAACACAGCCTGTCAGTGTCATTTTGGTTTTTGCAGGATGCTAACTGATGATGGGCCAGTTGCTGAGTGAGCTGGTTGCCATACAGACACAGTGGCACCACATCTGACTCAGATGGTTCTCAGATGGCTCGGAGCTCTGCGGGTGTCGCTCAGGACATTTCAAACATACTGAATTCTGAATATTGCGCATTTAAAGCGGATATAATACCGTTCATCTGTGTCGACCGCCATCTGCCTACCTACCTCCGTTACACGAGCCCGATCACTAGTTTTTGTGTAAGTACATTTTAAATCAGATGGTGTGCATCCGTGTGTGCATGTGGTGGACAGGGAGAGTATAGAGGGAGGGGTCCCGGTGTACTTGCCAAAGTCTTTACGGCGTCCAGAGAGCCATGCTGCAGCATCATGGTCCCCAGCATGGAAAGACATGGGGCAGATGGGTGCAGTGTAGCAGCACAACCTCCCCCCTTCTCCTCCCAAATGTGAGGCAGCAGTGGTGGGAATGGCACAGTGTGAGAGGGAGTCTGGGTTCATGGCTGAAACAGAAAAGCTGTTGGAGGGGCATTTGGGGGCTGGGAGAGAGTGAGGGTTGAAAGCTGTTTGAAGGGGGGGGCGGGGTGGAGGGGTGGTGGGTTTGGAGAAGGGGAAGGGATCCTGCGATGGAGAGGGAAAGCCAGTCTCCCTGTCACATCCCTTTGAAATCCAAGTGCAGGGGCACGAGCCCAGGGAGGAGTGGCAGCGTGGCCCAGCGCCTGGGCAGACAGGCAGTCACCGTACTGGGCCACAGTCCAGCTCGCCTCGCCTGGCCCCTTCCCACCCCAGCCCAACCCGTCTGGCCCAGGCTTACGGGAGTCAGGCAGCCGACCCCCAGTGGACAGGCCGGAGCCCTACATTACTGGAGCGCATCTCGGAGCGACCGCTGAGTTTGAAACAGCGGCAGCATCCACCAGGCAGAGAGCCCCAGCAGAGATGAGGGGGTGCCTCCGCTGTCTCACAGCTCCTCCTGCACCCAGGCCTCTGGATGGGGGCCCAGCGGAGTCTGTTGCTGATGATAACCCCCACCTCGCCACCAGGCCATTTTGCCTTCAAGGCCTGTGCAGGTCCACACATCCCCATGGCAACAGTGGCATGGCCGTACACACAATGTGAGTGGGCCGCGAGCCAAGTGCTGCCAAATTGGGATGAGGGAGAGACATTTTGGGAGAGCGATCAATCCCGAATCTTTTCACCTTTATTTTGTCTCTGGTTAATCATGTTTTTGGCTCAGCTGATCTAATATCAGGGACTTGGAAAGTATTCTCTATGTAAACAGTGGTCAGTGTTTCCTGAGGTTCTCCACTGCTGCTCCTCACTTTCTCCCACCTCTCTTCAGGCTCTAAAACACCACCCAGCGATTCCCTGACAGCAACGCCAGGCATGAATAAAATTAGACCTTCGAGTAGAATTGGCCTGATACATCCTGAAGCATTGGTTGTGTGTTTAAAGAGACCTTGTCACTGCAATATTAAGCCTGCGTAAACACAAGTAGTTCAATGACATTCACAGCAGACACCTAAAGTTGATTCCCCACCCACTCTAAGCCACTGGGAAGATACTGCATAAGTGGTTGGGTGGTGTTTACTGAAAGTGGATATCTGCTGTTTGTTTTGTTGTTCTGCTTCCCGACCGTAAACACTGCACAGATTTCCTTGAGTGGTGTTTGAAACGCGTATGTTTGTGTGCGTGCCATGTGTTATATTTGCTGATAACGGGATTTACTCAAATTGCGAATCACCAGTTGAGGAAGGTTAATTGTCAGTGCAACTGGTAGAATGAGAACACGCAATAATTATTAGTCTAAGTTGCTTTATTATTTAGGGATGCTAATTAGGCATTAACTGTGGTCCCCTTTTTGGATCACCACTTCAATCGCATGTCAAATTGCATTAAGTTCACTTTGACATCCATTCATCAAACTAAAGGAGTGCTGGTTTGTAGATGTCCTTAGTGTGTTTATTATTATGAAACTGAACTGTTCTTGAGGTATTGATCAGAAAATTAGCCGGGGGGGGATTTTAAGAAATTGCTCGATTGAGTGCTTCCTCATGTCACGCGACGTGAGGACAATACATTCTATGATTGGTGTGCCTTTTTTGTGTTTGTGTGTTTCTTTTAGGGTGCTGCTGGTTTTTAGTAGTTGGGTATTTAAGCTCACATTAAAACGGATATTTAATACGTTCACACACAAAAAAAAAACCCCTTGAGCAGAGATTGGGAGTCTGTTCTCGGTCGCAGTTATTACTCCACTTAGAAAACACACGGTTTGGTTCACGCGCCACCCATGTGGATGAGTCTGGCATTAAGACGAGGTGGAAAGTGACATGGAAAGAAAGCAAGAGATCAAGGCATGACCGCCGGTGCATGTCATTGCCCTACACTCTGATCAAATAGCCCCGTGCTGCTTATGTTGCTGCCCAGACGCAAATTAATTTGGACGCATGGAAAGACTGCGGAGCCCGGGACTCATCTCTGCCCTTTAAAAAAGAAAAGACACCAGCGGAGAGCACTCTTCCAACAAGGGGGGGGCGGCTGAGAGAGGGGTTTTGATGGATTTCAGTGGAGGGCAGTACAGTGTCTGGAATAAGATGGGAGGGTACAGAGGACACGGTTGAATGTGCTTGTCCTGCTATGATGACAAGATGGCTCAGCCACCACTGTGCCACCGGCCTCCCCTGCTTTCTTCCTCCACACCCTCCCCCTGTCCTCCCCCTCAGGACACCAGTGAGGTACAGGGGAGAGTTGGGGGGAAGCGAGAGGAGGACGAGGACGGTTAGCTGCTGTTTAATCTCCTCCTTGGCTCACTGCAGATTCTTTCACTACATGCCCCACTCCCTCTTTTCCCCAAATCTGTACCTGCTCATCCCTGGGCCCACTTTACAGGGGGGCTCTTGATCAGTGAGGTGATGGAGAATGCTCTCGTCACACACTCCAAATAGGATAGGATTGCCCTAGGAGGAAAAGGTGAGAGCTTCATGGAGTTTGGTAAAAATAGAGTGATGTGGGGGGGCTCCTGCAACCAGATGCTACCAAGAAATGGCTTGCTGCTCCGCTTGAGATGGAGTTTCCAGAGCTTGAATGCTTCGGAGGGGTTTGTGCTGGTGCAGAACAGCCACAAAAACCCCAGTGCGTGTGCTGGTAAGGGGGTTGGCCAAGAGGGGAGCGAGGCGGAGGTCTTGTTGTCTACCGGCATGTCGTTGGCATGTCGTTAACCTCCCAGGGCTCAGGGGAAAAGAATCAGGCCTCTGTGAGTGCTTAAAACTCAGGGTTCGTTTGTAAGGTGCCTGGGGAGAGCCGGACCCCTGCTGGCATACAAGGTAACAAAACAGCAGCATGCGGACTGAAGGAGGGACAGACATCCGAGTAAAGGTTAAATAAAAACATGCTGGGTCATAAACTAGCCCCCTGGGTGCAGTATTAAGTGGCTCAAATGAAGTGTTTCAGTGTTCTAGAGCCGGCCCACTTCAACCAATCATCAACATCGATGATCTTGTTTTTACCAGCGGTGACAGAAGATCTGATCTGTTTGTGCAGCTAAAGCAGCAACTAAAAACTATTGTTTGGTAGTTTGGTAGTTGATGATGATCACACATGTTGTGGATGTGCAGTAAAGTAAAGGTTTGCTGTCGTCAGCTTCTCTTTCTGTCAACTTCATTCATAATTGTAACTAAACGGATGATGTTTAATTCTACAACAAAAGGTTTTATACGTCGTAAACAAAGACCTGTCTGGGGACCGCTGTACTTTCCGCAGCCTGTCATCTCATACGAATGCATGTTTACTCCCAAAAACATATCAATAGTAAGTGAAAAGGAAAAATAAAATTGCCCGACCACTTTGCCTTTTTTTTTTTTTTACGAGGTTCAAAGTGTGTGTGCCACTTTCGAGGCGAGTTAATGAGACGGAGGCTGGAGAGCGGAGGGGGGAAACGGCAAAGAGAGTCAGAACAAGAGCTTGGTAACTCTTGCAGTCTTGTGATCAAACACCAGTGGTGACTCTACAAACTTCTATCCCCTCCTTTCAGCATTTCTCCCTTCCACCCCCTTCCTTTCTACAGTAGTAATGCCCCTCACTATTTTTCTACATCTTATCCCTTTTAATTAGAAAGCAAATTCTGCAGCCTGGAGAGACCTAATCCCCTACTGCCCAACAATGCACAGAGTGGCTTTGAACAGCCGACCTGCAACCCTCAACCCCCAATGCCTCCAAATTCCCCCCACTGCTGGACCTTCAATGGTGCAAGGCGGGGGCTTTTCTTCCTGGAACATTATTACTTAAGGATACATGTGCTGCAATATTTGCCGAAAACACATATTTGCATTTTAGGGATGTTAACAGTAATTAACAACTAAGTGACACATGTGACAGAAATGATACAAGTGCATGCCAACTCGCTCTATCTCCGCTGCAAGAGATGGAGCCTCGGCTGATTTGCATATATATTAATGTCCCTTATTGTATAGATTAGATCCCATTAGTTGTGGTGAGTCTGCTGGAAGGTGCAGTCAGAGCGATGCTAGAAGTCTGGTTATTGTGTTAAAATCATGTTTAAATTGTTGGAGGGCAGAGGAAGAGAAGGGGTTATGCCACTGATGCAAGGTTAAGGGTGATTAGACACTCGGACCGTCCTGACAATAGGGCGAGATTAGATTTTAAAAGCTCAAACGGCGGAGGCCTCACTAAAATGGAACTCCATTAGCAAGCTGTGAATTCTCCCTGCTTGTATCTGAAATTACTCGCTTTCATTTCTTAATAAAAGTATATCTAGATGTAGCACAGACTGCTGAAATTAAATTCTGGCTCCGTCCCTGGGTCTGAGTCCTTTACATGCACTCTGGCAGTTAACATACTGATCATTTACGGAGCAGAATTATGAAGCTGTCAGTGTGTGTTCTCGTGCCATCTGTGGAGGAGAGGTCATCTGATAGCAGCGGAGATGAGAGAGGAGGAGGAGGAGGAGGAGGAAATCAGGCACAGAGGCGCTGACAATGGCAACAGTTTAATATACTGATTGCTGCTTTTGATTCTCAAGAGAGCCGAACCACTGGGAAGTTTGGTTAGTCTTTGTGTGTGCGCTGCCTCCAACGGCCGCATGTATACTTTATTCATTATTAGAGGCATTGAGTTAAACTTTTTTAATGCGATTACTGATATTTTAAGTCTAGATAATGATACATAATTCAGCATTTATTGGTCAGTGGTTCGTCAGCTCCTGTTTAAATCCTTAAATAACTAATTAAAACCAGATATATCAGAAAAATACGCACTTGAACATACATGAGTGTGATGAGAACTACTGTAAATGAAAAACACCATCTTTGGAAGAAATGTATGTGGCATGTACTTTTAAGATTTTAGTTGAGCCCAAGTCCAGTCCGCTAACATCCGATACTTCAACCAACCACAAGGGGGCGATGTTTTGGCTTCGTTTTAAGGGAGCTGACATGGCGTCTATCAGTATCACATGTCTATGTTTATCATTCACAGTGACTGCAGACTCCCTCAGCTGTGATTTACAATCTTTGAGCACATCGTTATCATTTTACAGCCACTTTACTGTTCTGGTTCACTCTCAACTATCCTATCAGATGTTTCTGCAGCAGCTAAAATCACTGGACGCTCCCTCCCCAGCACCTGACTGCAGTCTTGCAGAAGTTAGCTGGTGAACAAAGTGGAGCATTTAGCAGCTGAAAAGACCACAGAAGTTGGACTTACATTCCCCAGGTGGCCAGAAACATAACCCCAATTGAACACTGCTGACTTTGTACGGCCCTTAATTGATAAATCAATTAGTCTGCAGTGAACCAACCCACTGGATGCACTGACTCTGCCTTCAAGTACCACTATTGTCATGTGTGTCAGCCACTTTCTTGCGGCCTGCTGACTATGGTAGACAAGTTTCAGGTTTCTGAATGTCTAACTTATGACAGTGTTGTAATTCTGACAACTAAAAGCAGGTGTGATTCATCTGTGACACTTCATCAAGTGACAAATGGACCTTGAGTTTTTATCCCGAAACTAGAATATAGTTATCAGGCATGTGATTTAATACAACCTCGATCAGCTTTATTAAATATCCGATTGCTAATTAAAGAATATGGCTTGATTAGTGCTTCTTTATTATTTATAGCTGCAGCTGAAAACACATGGAAGTGACGGTGCAACGAGCACTCGTGTGAACATTCATGAATCCGTCCGACGCAGACAGGAAACTGCACTTTTGTTCAAAGGAAAGAGATGAAAGAAAATCTGTCATGAATGAATAAACTGGGCCTGTGCGGGGAACTTAGTAATTTGAAGGCGACATTCTTCATAGATGCGTTTCTTCTTCAATTTCCGTCTTTCAGCTCCGTCACCTCTCCGCTCTCACTGGAACAATGTTGTCTTGAAGGAATTCAAACAGAGTTTTATTGACATAATGAGGGATCTTTCAAAGGAAACACCGATTACATGAAACAACTTCATTTAGCTCCCATATTAATCGTCGCTCAGCTAATTAGCATTGATAGAGATGCCCTGAGCAGGGATAGTGTGTGTGGAGCAGGGGGGCTGCTGGGAGATGAGAACATCCTCCCACTTCCATTTACTTAAGGCTCCCTTCTCAATTAGTCACTCACGTTGTCACCGTCTGTCAAATCTCGGTGTGTCACACTGAGACAACTGTGGAGTGGGCTGCCCGGATGAACACACAACAAGCATGCAGCAGGAGAGCGTGGGTCACACTCGCTGCCTCAGGCCACCATATTCCTTTCCTACTCAAGGGTTCAATTTTCGGAAAGCTACTTAGGTATTATTCTAATCCCTACCCAGCTTCTTTTTTTTCTCCCAAGGCCAAAAACTCAGGTTACCATTTAGGACACTTGATCAGGTGTGGTGGCGGAGCTTTAAGCTGTCCTCCATGGGTTAGTTGTCACACTGTGTGTGGCATAAGTAGCCAACAATGGCAAAAGGTGAGATGTTCAGGACCTGCCCGCCTCCTAATTGCATCTTTCCTGAACACTGTTACGAGCTGACCCGCCCTTCTTTAGTGCATTTTAGGCAAATGATATTTAGAAATATAAAATATATATATAAAAGTAAGATTTGCAGAGGCAGCTGTGGCCTAAAGGTCGCCGGTTCGATCCCCGGGACAGGAACAATTATTATTCTGATTATTATGCTTTGCAATTAACGTTTACTTCGTGATGAAGATCTAAACCGAACTTCTTCTGTATTGGCGCTTAAATCAGATCGACGCTTCCCCGGATGACACGTGATCGTCGTGAGGAAGACTGCGCTGCCGTCTTCATCTGGCGGGGAAGCTGCCAACTTATTAATAAAACATCATCTCCTAATTTGCTATAACAACACATTACCATGACAAAATCATTGACTTTGATTTGGTATTCATGTATTTCTCTGAGCATATTTGCTGTTCTCTTGGGCCTGTGCATACTCTGAGGTCGTGTTTCCTGAGGCTGCTGCAGATGGGGGGGGAGTGGGGGGGGTGGCGGGGGGGGGTCACGGTGAGGACTGCTGGGAGTTGTGGGGACGACCGACTGTGGGATTTTTTTTCTTGTACAGTTTTGTTGTCTAAATGTTTTACAAACTTAATTGGCATTCCCGGGGGACGGCTACCAGCTGTCTGCCTGATGGCGAGGGTATCTAATTTGGTGCATGGCGAAGGCTAGCTGCAGGGTAGCTAGCAGAGCGTAGCAGGGCGTGCAGTCCCTTGCACCCTCCACATGGCCTGATCAAGCCTGATCAAGTTTGTTTGTTTTCCCTCGTTTGTTCAGCAACAGACATCGCTTCACCAGAAAACAGTTAAACAGATGCTATCTAACAAACAGAGAGAACTACTCTGCGTCGCGGGTTGAGGTTTTGGAGAGAACTGGCGAACCTCTGGTGCGTTATCAGTGCTACTTTGTAGATCGTCCCTAACTTGACCAAGAGGTTTTTTTCCATCTTTTATAAGAAGAAATTTAAAAGTTCCAGACAATGATTCATCAAGGTCTCTGAGCTCTCACTTCCTCTCCACGGCACATTTATCTAAACTGATTTCCACTCCCGCTCTTCCTCTCAGGTGTCGCTGATGCTAGTTAAGTCCTCTCCCCAAAACTCCGGCTACCTTTCAAATGTGACAATCTGATGCCAACGGAGGATTTCAAAGGTCAAGATAGCAATTCTAAAAGTCAGGCTAAGCTTGATTTCTGTGTTAAGCACTAATTCAGATAATAGAGTGGCGTAAAGAGCTTGGGAGCATTAAAGGTTTTAGTTAAGAAACGATGGTTGGATAAGAAACTGCTGACACTTGAGTGCACTAGAAATAAAGACTTTATTTACAAGAGTTTCATTTCAAAGAAGTAATACAATAAGTCTATATACATTGAAGGCAACAGCGTATGTTTTAACTCTAAATGTGTACTCGTACAGTTTATATGTAGGTAAGGTATCAATATGTGAGAGAATAAGGGTGTCAAAATAAACTTATAGTGAGTAGCAGAGATTTAATGATGAGGATTCTACACTGCGAACCAGGAGACTCCATCACACTGCGATCATTGATTTCTTAAATCGTTACCTTATCATTCCTTAGCGTCCTCAACTTCCTGAAGTTAGCATGAAACGATTCCACCGGAGGAACAGCGTCCAACCCCCCCGACCCTCCCGCACACACCCCGTCTATAGACTGCTTAAACTAACAGAGGTAGCTGCTGCAGTGACCTATAGGCTGGGACGGGGATGGCTGAGGTCAACCCCTTGCCAGCGAGCTCCGTCTGCAAGACGTGTTGACTCTGCGCACATTATCACCAACGCATGGCACTGCATAGTCACACAGGATAAGTGGCCTGCAGTGGCGGCACAGCGGCAGCAAATGTAAAACTTGCTGGTTTTTCAAGGGTAAACAGGACTCGTCTCCCTGACAACGTGGCGACAACTGAGTGATCTGTGAACCGGTGTCGGGTTGATGCTGCATTCAAATCTACGGGAGCGATTTGATACAAGATATAAGAGTTGCCTTTACAACACCAGCTGGTATAAACAGCCAGTGTGCAGCAGATGTTGACGGGGATGATTGTGTAGTAATGTGCACCTTCTGGTGTACAGTAGCCTGATGTCCCACCTGAGGTACCTCTCCTGTTGCACTGTGGAGTTTTACATCGGTGACACAAATACATTTTTGCTTGAGTACATTATGAGCAGATGACGAACAGCTGCAAGCTCTCTACTCTAGACGGGCCACTCTGCAAAGATCTCAGCAAAGCCCATCAGCTTTTTTTTTTCCCCCATTCACTTTCTTTTTTTTTTTAAACAAGAGGCCGGTTGTGGAGGATGTAGAGGATCAAGGGATCTAAAGCTTAGCTAGAGCACTGCATTCATGATGCATGTGGCTGGTGGCCGGACTGGAGTGAACATATGCTGAGGTCTTTATTGGCATTCTAGAGGAGATTGGAGGGACAATCAATTAGCCATGAAGCTGTTTGTCCCCAGGGGGCTCTTGGGATATCCAAATGACTTAGTGGCCATACACACAGCAAGATGCCCATTGACCGGACTTCATGGCTGAGTTACTACCCTAAATGTATCTTCTTGGTGATATCGGAGGCTGTTGCATTAGCCGCTTGACTATCCCAGTGGATGCAGGTGGAGAAGGTGGCGGTGCGTCTGAACTTGGGTGGTACAGCCAAACCCAGTGTTAGTGAAGCCCCTCTTGACTTTAATTGGCCTGTAATAGTCTAACTGATAAGTGTTGTGAGCAGGACAAGCAGGGGGCAAAGGTTTGTGCTGCACCCCTGGCTGCGGTGCAGACTTGATAGGAGCATGTGGGGGCACTGCTGATTATTCAACACGTTTCTCTAATCCCAGCCCTTGTGGTAGGAACCTGTGAAAGAGCCTGGTCTTTGTGCCGGGGGGCTAATCGTGTTTTGGAAACGCCGATCGAGGCTAATCTTCTGGCCTGCCTCTAATGTGGAGCCGCTGATATCCTCTGCTGCGATAAATTAAGCTACTTATTAATCTAATTATGGTACATTCATCCCCACAAACTTTCATGTGACTTGGAAAGCCCTCTTCACCATTAACTTCCCCCCATTCCAAACCAAGATCTTGAGACTGACTCCCCTCTTTCTCTCTCTCTCTCTCTCTCTCCAGCCGGCCCAATTAGGAGCCCTTGGATCTTGGCCTTAACGAGTTTCCAGGCTCCAGTCGGCCTTTCCACACAGGCTGGGGTCAGTCTTAATCAGTCTCACTCACCCCTTCCCAAAGGAGAAAAAAAATTCCACTTGCTTTATTCTATCTTTCTTTAATTTTGGTCTCCACTCTCCAGTTTCCTTTCGTACTTTTACTTATCAAGATAGTTTTGTCTCATGATGCAAGCAACATTGTAGATCCTAAACTCCATCCGTTTGGCTCAACCAATCATCCATCTCCTCCTTAAGTGAACTTCTTAATGGCCGCTCTGCTGCGAGGATGAATCCGGCCTCTATCTGTCTTTCTGTAGGCGATGTGCTGCCTCGCCTCTGAGCTGTTATTGCTCCTGCTGTGGTTGCTGGTGTTTCATGGTCCTGAAAGCTTGGAGAGCTGGGAAGTGAGAGCAGGATGACAGGACCTTTCGCTCCGTGGACAGTGACCCTGAAGGGAGATGAAAGAAGTTCTCGTCTGCACTTCACCAGCTCAAACTGGGCTGCAATCATCCGTGAAGGTTCTCTCACCCGTCTACACCCTCTGCCTTTCTTCTAGACCTCTCCTCTTCCCACTCTTCTTTAATTTTAGGTGGAGGAGAATGTCAGCCACTGTTTGGTCCTCCTTCATCTCTTTCTTAAGCTTTCTTAAGAATTTCACTTTATGCGTCGACTGCGACTTGTTAAATGCAGCACTTAATTTCCCCTCATAAACACGCCGCCGTCCGCAGGTATAATATGTTGCCCTTCTGGTGCTCCCTCATTCAAGTGACGATGCGGATATGTTCTTCCCTCAAAGCCAAGTGTAGGGGTAAGTCGAGAAGGGAGGCGCTCGCTGCCATTTGTTCTTGGAAACAAAGATTCTGTGCTGCTATCAAACTCCCATTAGATATGGAGAATTGAGCGAGCGGTCTGCGCCACGCACCAAACAGTGAGGTGATAACACAACGCAGAGGCAGGCCAGGACGCTAATTGCATGCCGAATATTTATAGTCCAGACAATTAGCAGTTGCCTTTTATATGCAAAATAACAACAGCAGCAGTGGCAACAGAGAGGGATGGGGGTGTTGGGGGGTTGGGGGGTGGTAAGTAATTAAGATGCTCAAAACAGGACAGGGACATGCAGTCTGTTGTGCTCTGATTTGTTGCTAACAAACACAATAATTAGCTGTTATTGTGGGATAATGAAGTTGCCAGTGTCCTTTTCTCTCTGCCAAGTGCCATCTTTAAAACTCGCACCGCTGCTGCGGCTGCTGAGGACATGTCCTGATGTCCTGAGGGCGGAGGTTTGGGGAAGTTCACAGGTCACGGAGGACGAGGTATAGGAGGATACAGTATGAGACTGTTTGAAGACGGTTGTGATAATAATAAGACTTGAGCTGCCCATGACTGACTGTAAAAGAGGTGATCTGTGTTAAACCAGCAGAGCAACATGCACTCAGAGTCCTTACTTGATCATCAGTAAATAATACATTTTCTCCCTGCTCGTCTTGTTGTTGATTTTCAGCCCATTCGGATGCCAAATTGTACAAATTTGAATGAAGAGGAGGTATGACAACATGAAACCTACTGTGCAGTAGCTGGCATCCAATGAAAGGATAAGAGTCTCCATCTGTGTGAAAGGCCGTGCATATGTGGGTTTGCATTGGTGTGAGTCAGCGTGCGTACCTGCTCTGCACATATGGCGGTGTATGTCTGACCGCAGGTTCGTAGAATCAACAATGCTGTCTGGCAGGATTAGGTGCAGCTTGAGCTGATTTGATATTTGTGGCTGATAGTGCTTGTAAGTACGCCTTTGTTCCCCTCCATTGTGGTCGAGATTAAGGGCGAACCTCCTCTTCATCATCCTGCTTCAGTGTAGTAATAACCTAGATAAAGCTACTCTTTGATTGAATCATTTCCGGACCTGCTCCATCTCGCTCCCTGTCAGATGTCGCTCACGTATCAGACACACGTTTCCACAGGTTCTCCGTCACTGCATCGATCATCTCTGCTCTCGTGTTCCTTCACTTTTCATCCGTAATAGCCGTCAGTCACAATGAGAGACACTAATGAGAATGTTTGCATATGTTGATTTCCACTAATGACGACTTGTTTTTTTTGGTTTGTAAATACGTCCAGGAGTAATTACACTGCATCGGTTTCATCCAGGTGTACCTAATATATTGGCAACTGACTATAAGACAGAATTGTAAAAATGCATTGAAGTAGATTTTGTGCTATACTTGCTTAAGATAAAAGCATTTCCTAATGAATGTGTTGGCACAGGTCTCAAAAAAGTACATTCTCTCCTGATCTGTCTGTCCGATGATGCCATTGGCGAAATAATCCTTTATAATATAAACTCATGTTCATTTCTCTGATATGAATCGACTCAGGATCTGTAGCTCGTCTCCAAAAGGGGCGTGGCAGAGGCGAAACCCACGTGACACAGATACAGGAAGTGACTCAAATGTGGCGTCTTGTTTCTGAACTGTCTCTGGTACTAAGAGGTAGCCAGGGATTAATGCTGGATTAACAATCCCAAGTTTGTTCAAATGATAACAGCTGCTTTTATCTTGCATTTTCTTCTTCTTTTGTATCTGCTAGTTAACAAGTGTTTTAGTTTTACATTATTTCACTTTTTTATGTCCCTATATCTCCTTGAAGGGTCATAATGGATCAAAGAAAAGCCTCAAAAATAAAACGAATGTCTCAGCTGCAACGAGTCAACACCTCCTATGAATCGACAGCCGTGCTAAATTAGCACTTTAACTCACCTGACCGGACGGAGGTGCTGAATGACGCGCCGCGCCGTCGGTTCAAACGCTGTCACACATTAACATTTATTGTGTTTGTACAGTTTTGACCTGCATGTGCCAATATTTATTTATATTTGGAGTTACATTCATGTTCACAAACACACCCTTCCTGTTTGCTCCTCCGCTGAGGGTTGTCACATGACAAAAGGCGTCCAAAGTCATTTATACGATTATGTATCTGTCCTCTCTCTCTCTCTCTCTCTCTCTCTCTCTCTCTCTCTCTCTCTCTCTCTCTCTCTCTCTCTCACACACACACACACACACACACACACACACACACACACTAATCTCTACAGGTATTTCTCCTCGGCTGCTGTTATTAGAATGCAGCAAATGCTCTCTATTGATGCATGTCAGAGCCTCATTCTTTCATCTCCAACATTTAATTTACCGTCCTGTTGTGCCACTAATCCTGTGTCGTGCCATTTCCTCCGCTCCTCAGATTGCGCTCTCAAAGCCCCCTCTCCGCCAGATAAAGAGGAAGGTAATCGCCATTGTCTGGCTACAGATACACCAGTGCCGGCCCCCCTTCTCTCTGCAGCACCAAATTAAAGGGCCGTCCTGCCCTTGCGCCCCCTTAATCACTGGCCTCGTCTCTCTGTGCGAGTGGACCCCAGGGCTGCTGCACTTTCATCCACAAATAGGCTTTCAGGGAGAACCACCCAGAGCTGGCCTCCTCGCAGGAGCTCCCCACACACTCCTGCGCTCCATCTTTCCTGCAGCAGTCTCACCTCCAGCCGCACACACTTGCTCTTCCTCAGGCCTCCTCCCAGTGATCGGACATGAAGAGTATTCTTCTTTCACTTCTATTGCACATTATGTCTGTCTCTCTCCTCAGGAGGTCTGACCCACGAGTCCGTTGAGGAACTTCAAAGTGTGTGTGAGTCTCGGTTCAATGGGGAGCGGAGCCAGTAATACCATCCACAGTGTTTCCTGGATGGAGCACTTTAATATGGAAACGGTTCAAATATCTAAAGTTCCATTCGACTCAATATCACACAGCTTTTCTAACGTGTCTTATACAAATGAGGTTGTGCACTGACGACGAGGCAGAAGCATCCAAACACGGATCAACAGCTGCTCCCGATCATGAAGTTGGCTTCGCAGTGGTTAAAACCTAATTGATTGGCAACGCAGTGTGAGGGTCAATGCCCTGCCCTCAAATACGCGGCGCCACTCAATAGCATTTAGCTAATTTCTGTTAATTGTGGCTCTTACTCTCCTCGGCTGAATTGACATAACGCCGGAGGGCTCAGCCAAATCATCACCATTATGACATTAGCAAGGGCTTATCCAGCGCTAAGAGCTTGAGCTGATACTAACACTAAGGAGTTTAGGATGCTAAGATGAGACCAAGCAATCGCACTAGCTGCTTTAAGACTGATGGACAACAATGAAAGTTTACAATACGGATCAAAGAGCCTTTCAGGGTTAAAGGGAACGATCCAATTAAGAAAGCGTGCCTTTCAATGCATTCACACCAAGTTAGCCCCGCATGAGTAAGGCAAGAGACACCGTCCACGCCGATGCAGAGGAGCTGCTCCGGCGTCTGCAAATAACGAGCCGTTTGAGAGAGCAGTGACATAAAGGAACAACCGCTCTCTGCTAGGTGGTTAGCCTTTCTGCCCGGGACCTATTAGGGATCCTCTAAGAGGGATTCTCCTCTTTGACTTGGGTGAAAAGGCTGTTTAATACACACACAGCAAATTAGTGGGGAAATAGTATTGGGCCTTTCATGAAACAAGGTTGGGAGGAGGAGGGGGGGGGGGGCAAAGGGTTTTGGGGCTGTTGGGAAAGATGATTGCCTGTGATGTATCCCAGGTTGTAATCCTCGGACAAGAGATTGTGCCTTCCCTTTCAGCCAGCAGAGGGGCTCTGGCTGGGGAAAGGCGCTGGGCTTAATTAGACTTGTCTGGGGAAGAGATGGGCTTTAGGTGTAGCTAATTAAGATCATAGCTGTAACTGAAATGGCTTAAACTGCACTGCAACACCAGTCAGGTCCCAGAGGAGCAGAACAATGCCAGCGAGACGCCAGGTTTTCACCAGGCTGCGAACGCGAATATCGGCGATTAGGGCAAGGGCAGTTTAAAAGGGAGAGAGCGTGATTACATACATCTTTCATTACATTTATGTAAGTTAATGAAGTGTGAAGGTGAATGGCTCCCAGCGTGCTGGTGTGGCGATGTGTCGCGTAACATCAATGCCAGGGGTTTTTTTTTTCCTCCACGAGGTTTAATACTTGATAATTATTTGAGCACATTGTGGCTTAGTTAAATCAAATATCTCTATTTTTTAAAAAGGAAACACATTGCACGTCAGCGTACAGTAGGTCAATGGCCAAATCCCTGTCAGTCTGTCTGCTAGTGCCGGGGCCTGTTAGTGCCAGAGACACTTGACAATAAGAGTGGAACTGAATCAAACTGGAGCCCTCTTGTGTCTTCTGGCGGGCAAAATGGTTGGAGGCCAAACAGCCGTTCTCATAATCCCCACTATTGACAGGGTCTGCTCTGTTCTCCGCCTGATCTGCTTGGTCTGTCAAGTTAAGGGAGCCCCTCTAGTGCTTGTGGGAACCAAATCTATAAACAAACCCTCAACTGATCCCCGAGCCCTTCCTATGTATTGTCCTTGGCCGGCCATCGTCCCTGCTCATTTAATTGGAGACATTGTTTAATTGGCCCCTTCGACAAAATGTTTTGTGTTCGATACGAGCGCAGAGATCATTTTTGTGGTGTCATAAAATGTAACTTCATATTGTGAAACGTGTCCCCGACCTGAATGAAAGTGTGTATGAATAAAGCAGGAGGGAAATACATAAGATATTTCCCCCGCAGCTTTTCCGTCCTTTCATCAATTCATGCACCTTTGTTACGAGCAGACCTTTCCTCGCTGTGACTTTGTTACATTTCAGCGTTTCCCCTCCTGATCGTTTCAGCTACGGGTGCAGGAGGGCGGGAGCGCTCTAAATGTAGTCACATCGCTGTGATAACCAGGCTGCCTCTCACCCCTCTGACCGGCCGTCACCTTTAAATCTGCCTTTTCATATTCCTCTCAAAGCGTCTTGTCCAAAGAAAAGGCGCCTGCCAACCCGGATCTCTGGACAAACAAGAGCTGGCGAGGAAAAGGAGAGATGGGAGACGTATTGGAGGCAAGTTATTTAACCAGGGAGGAATAGAAATTCTTCCTCTTATCTCTGCCCCCTTCTTCATGTTGCTACTACATGTATGGCAAAAGAATAAAAACATAAGGTAGAAGTTTATCGAAAATAAACTATTATGATAAAGTCAATAATTACTTATACCTTGAGTCAAATCATATTTTAAGTAATTCTGCTTGTCATCGGACCTTCTCAACATATCATCCATCTGCCTAAAAGCTCTTTACAAAAGACTTTGGTTGGGCTTGATTCTTCAGATTTCTATAGAGTGTGAGTGACAAATCCAGACAGCAGAGAGTACAGCCGCCCTACCTGGGTGGTTGTCCAGCGACGGGCTGTGAGACAGAGCTGGCCGGCCTGACCGACAGGCCTGTGATGGCTGACGACAGCCCTGCTCCTCAATCCATGAAAGCTGGAGGCCCGGCGGTGCCACAAACTACATCTGCCACCGCCTCTGAAAGGAGGAAATATTCAAATGGTAATCGGAAGGCCGTGAATCATAAGCCTAAGGTAAGCTATGTAATGCTGGTAAGACAGTGAGTAGTGCTTTATTGGTGAGGAAGGAAATCCTTTTTGCTATTCAGGAGAAGAATCGCAACAGTAATACCATTAACTTGCACCCTGGATCGCCAAACGCCATTTAATTGCCAATAGCGGCCTATTGTTTGGAGAGGGTGAATTTAGGCTTTGGTGTTGATATGTGTGAGGTTGAGAGGGGGTAGAGATGGAAGACTTTATATTGCCAGGGGGGGTGTTTTTGTAGGGGGTCATAGTGTAAGATGTCTGAAGAATGATGGCCCCTCACACATGCACAATCACACACAAGCAACCGACGCCTAACCAAAGCTCCGCAGTAACTAGCTTAACTAAAGTCTTTAGGAAAGTAAATTCGGACAAACTCCTCTCTCCTTAATACCTGATTTGTTCAACAACATGATTTGGGGCACGTCTATTCAAGGCCCTTTTGGGCCAAGCCGAGGTCTTAAGGCTCAAGGCTTGTACCTCGCGGTTATTGTGGGCTGTTTAGGGTTTGCCTCAAATCTCCTTGTGCGGGTGTGTGGACGCTCCTAATGCTGGCTAATGGGCTTCAGCAGAGTAACAGTCTTCCAGCTCCCATTGAGGACCCCATGGAAAGCAGCATAAGCTTTGTCGAATAAAGGCTCTGGCCAGACCTTTCTTTAGGAGTTTTTTATTATTGGGAAGAGGCCACCCTCCATCAACCCCATTTTCACCTCAAATCTGCTGTCCATTTTGCTTGGATCTTCTGTCCCCGTCGACCTCCCTCCAACCTGCCCAACACCAGCACCCCTTTTTTTTTGGAATCCAAACCCATCAGCATTGTCATTACACCCCTCCTCCCCTTAAAACCTGCCACAGTCCAAGACATTGGCCTCCACCCCCAGCCTTGTCTAATACCGCTGATGCTGACCCTGACAGCCATGTCCCGGGGAGGGCTAAATTGAATGTGAAATGCATGGTGGGTCCTCGCAGACTCCATTGTGCAGAGGGGGACTCTGGGAGGCGAGCAGCGTCACTGCTCCTCAGTGCTGATCGAGTTTGACAGCACGACGGGAGGAGGCAAGAAAAACGTTCTCCTGCTCTCATTCAAAACTGAAAGAGGGCCTTTTTCAGTCCCCCAACCAGCTCCGTCCTCCCTTCCTTCCCTCCATCCTCTCGCCTCTCTACTTCTTTTAACCCTGCATTGAAACAGGCTGTGGCTTTCTCTGGACCACTAGCTCCGCTCTCCATGTGTCATTGAACTCATCTTCGGATGTCAACAGCGGAGTTACAAGTCAAGGTCCTTTGATCATGTCAATGCAGTCTACTATTCTTCAAACCTTGGGCGAATCCCATCCACCTCCTCTTAGCACAGTGAACTCATGGATTTAATCGAACACTGTTCCATCACACTCTCAAATTTAACTGCTGGTTTCCAAGTATGTTGTATCTTGGCATATTTATATGTATACAAACCTTCATGTCTGCGTGCAGGTACGTGGCACTCGCAGTGTGTTACGGGAAGCACCGTTCAGTCTGTTCCGCTTGGTGTCAGGCAGCACCTCTCCCTTGGATGCAGCAAACCCCTCATTTAATGCAAATGGGAGTCATCTAGAATCCAATGCATCTCTCGTCGCTGCACATTGCCTAATCAATGTGAAGTGCTGTGTAAAAAAAAATGCATTGCCTCCCTGTAATAGTTGTTTTTGACCGAGTCAAGTGCAGCTCCTAGAATTAATCCCAACCTGAGATTCAATTATTGGCGCCTGGCTAAGCAGAAGAGGGACAGCACTGCATGCAGGGGTGAGGGGACCGTGATTACGGCGGAGCTCCTGTGTAGGTTTGTGCATCTGTGTGGAGTGTATGTATGAGTGAACATTCTAGGTCTCTGACCCGTCGGTGGGTTATATATACGGGGGCTTATAATGTGCTGTTGGTTTTTGGCCCTCGCAGGCTTGAATCTGGAGCAAAGCTCCTCTTCTTTCAGGGGTCTCGGCATCATTCAGAGGCAGTTCACGTCAGCCTCCCCACCCATGCTCTGAGTAGCTAAGGGAGCTGTGGAAAATTGGCTGGGGGAAATTCTGTGTTGTGAAACCTCATTGTCACCTTTTTCTAATGAGTTCCCTGATCATCAAATGTGTTCTCAGTTCTGACATTGCCTGAGAAAGGAGGCGGCGCAGACTCGCCCGGGCCTGCTGGTGGAAGGCGAATGGGAGCAACACTGTGACTTCATCAATGTGCATGAAAGTCAGGCTTCCGGAAATTCATTTCTGCTGCCTGTGCCAGATAAGCATGTTTCAGGTCAGTGTTTGTGCAGTGTGTTTTGGAGGAGACGCAGTGTTCATTATGAGGTGTTAGAGTGGCTCTTGTAATTTTCTTTCGGATTTGCATACTGTTGTTTTTGGATCCATCAACACTTCAATTGTGTATAACGACCAATTTGAAGATATTAGATGAGCCCACCCAGCGTGCGCCTGCACACAATAGACAGTTGGGAATTTCATTCCGGAGCTTTTTTCTTTCTTTCTTCAAAACTTAGCATTAAAATAAGAACACAACATTGCAGCAAAAGTGTACGTCTGAATGTACATTAAAAAAAATGCACAGCGTTTACTTTACTCTAAAAACTGATCCTCCATCCAGCCCAAGGACATTGCTGCTGTCTCCCATCCTCCCCCTCCTCTACCCTTCCCGACAGTGGGCCAATGACAACATAAACACAGAAAAGGCAATTTAGCTCCCTCTTTTAGAACTACTTTGAAAATAAAGGAATTTTAATTATGGACACAATGAAGAAGAAAAAAGGACTAAAAAGGGAGAAAACATTCACGCACAGTAAACAAAGCTGAAACAATTATCTTCTGGTGACCAGTCGGTGTTTTTAGAACAGTCAATTTAATCTTTTATTTACTGCAAAGAGAGAGAGGGCGAATGAGAGAGCAAGAGACAGACAGGAGAGGGTAAGAGAGGGGGGGGGGGCAGCGATACGAGAGAGGGGGAGGGTGCGAGAGAGGCTGGCGTAAGAGAGAGAGAGAGACAGATAATATGCATATATTTAAAATATCCCCACCCTCACAATCAAAAGATGCGGTTTTTTTTATATTATTATTACTGCCACACACCCGAGAGGGGGAGGGGGAAGTTTGTCATTTGTTGTTGGAAATTGCTCGCCGTCAACCCCCTAAGACAACATTGCATTTTTCCATTCATCAGTGAAAGAGAAGAGAGTGACATTGTGAGTTTCCTCTGGTGGGATAAAGCCAACCAACAACAACAACAACAACACAATGCAATGTGATGACGGCAGAGTGATTACAGACCCGGGCAATAATTGAACCTGGAAGAGGCCTTCAGTTGGAGCGGTGGAGTCATGGAGCAGCGGACGGGTTAGAACTGCTATGTGATCGACATTCAGACGACTGTCTGATGACCTGGCACTCACAATACTTGGTCGATTTCACATGTGAAACACCTTCACCGCCGGTGCAGACAATTACAGTTCCGCACTGCTGAGTGAAATGATGAGGAACAAATCGGGACCCGGATGTGACTATCGCCTGGGTCTTGTAATTGGCAAAGGAGCTGTGCTGTGGGACGCCGGTGTAAGTGAAATATAATTAATCTATCACATCTGTTCCAAATGAGCCATTGACACCTTGTTGCAGGGGTGTAGATGTACGCGTCGGCCCCCGGGTTCCTCAGATATAAACATTCACTCCACCGGATGCTGTTATCCTCCGCTGACTGACACTGATGCTTTTTGTGGGATTGGCCAAGATAGCAAGGCAAAAGCTACAAATCTCCATTTGCAATGAGGAGAAAATTCCATAGGATTAATTTTCTGTATAAGACCCCTGCCCAGGCCCCCAGCCCCCGCCCCGTCCACAACTTCAGCTGTGCAGCCTGGTGTTAAAAGACCCAGAGGAATACTGTCTTTGTCATCCTGTCGTTTGGGGCCGAAGAATAAGAGAAGTTTTAATCCCCATTGTCCACGAGTCTGGGGGGGGTCGGTGGCTGTAAGATGATCCAACCGGCCACACTAATCCCTCCAAACCACTTTCGCCTTCACATCAAAAACACCCCCACCCTCCCACAAAGCAGTGGTCTTGTGCGTTGGACCCCAATGTGCAAATTCTAAAGAGGAAAATGGAGCAAAGAAAAAGTTGCAACAACAGAGCAGAATGGACTTAAAGACAGTTGCACAGAAGATAGGGTGAGCTCTTGGTGGAGGGCGGGGCCACGGAAGGCTCCTCCGCTGCAGGAACACACGCTCCCTCTGCTGCCACTCTCCCCCTCAGGTTGGGCCCTGATGCTGCTGCAGTTGCTCTTTTATAGGTCACCCTGGCAACCGAAATGTTTTCCCGAATACTCCGTATTTTTTTTCCATTTTCCAGAGAGGCTGCGAGCCAGGGGGAAGGGGACAGGTGCCACTCAGTCGAATGCACATGGGCTTACAGTTGTACACAAATACCGACTGTGATACACCATGTTGTTTCCTTCTAAATCCGGCTGGATTAACCAATAAAACAAAAAAAGGCAGCCAAACGTGAACACCTCACAAAAAAAAAAAAAATTGGAACGGTAGCTTCAATGACTCTTTTTGATGGTGGATCTAAAGTGATTTTTTTTTCCCCGAAATGATCAATGGATCTCACTTCATGGTCCTTAAACCAGATTCAACCGCTTGGATATTTCCATAAGGGACAAAGCAGTCGTTTACCTTTGTAAACAAGGCTGCTCATTCGTTTATAGTTTTATCCAAATGTTCCACGGATGACCCCTTTAATCCATTTCTAGAAACCACATTTCATCAGAAACTCTTATAAAGGAAGACAGAGGCATCTGATAAGAGACGTGATGATCTTGATGAGGACGAGACTCGAATGTGGAATGAGACGTCTCGTCGGAGCCGTGTTCCCTCTCTTATTACGGTCGGGAGCCACCGAGGGAGGAAAGTAGACGAGCGACGAGGGCCACAGCTCAAGGCCACCAAAGTCACGGAGACGATCCGCTGTGTGGCCTCTGGGGGCACAAGTACACACCAGAGCTGCTCTGATGAAGTTCACTGTAATAGAGAGTGTGTGAGGAGTCAGGGTGGGGGCAGGGAGAGAAGACACAGGGGGGTGGTGTGTGTCTGTGTGAGGGAGGCAGGAGACAGCCGTTTAAAATTCTGTTTCCTGCAAGTGAGGAGGCTAATCCTGCCCCCATAATTCCCTGCAGCCAAAGCACCCCTCCTTCCCCAACATCACCACTCCCTTTTTTCTCTATCTTGCTCATTCTCTCTCTCTCTCTCTTAGTGCACACTCCATGAGTGACAGCACAATGCCCAGGCCCTCGCACGCTTATCTAACTGTAGCAGATGGTCGACTTGGATCAATGCACACACGCCACGATCAATGGCTGCGATAAAGAGCGGCGGGGATGGTACCTTCTCCCGAGCTCCCTCTCTCTTTCTATCTGCCTCCCCTCATGCCCAGCCTGCTGCCCCCTGCCCAATTGTTTCTCTCTGACGATCGTTCATCTGCATCTGCACTGGCACCTACCCGGCGGCAGGCCCTCTGCCGGTGCCGGGGTCCCGCTGATGGCAGGGGTGCCCAGTATGCTGTCTGCTGCCTCCATCCACCTCCCTCGACCTGCTCCCTGAGAGAACTCTGAGCCCTCTTTCTATCAGGCTTATCATGAGATCACTGCTTCATCTCCCCCTCGCCCACCCTCCTCAACTTATCTCACCCTCTCTTTCTCTCCTACACTGGTTCTGGCTGTATCTCACATGTTAATCTCCCACGGCTGTTCTCATTCTCTTCAGCCATACAGGGAGCTTTCTGCTTCTGACCTTCTACGCTCCCCTTGAATGCTTCGTTTACCAAGTAGTTACCATCCTCTGATAATGCAACTTCATGCCCATCTTTCTCTTCGCCGCCCCCCCCTCCACTTCCGCCCGGTTTTTGTTTCATCCTATGTCACCACTTTTTCCGCGGTTGGTTCTAATGGGACGCTGAACGGAGCGAATCAAAGTGGGTCAAAGACAGAACTGTGAGGGGAAAGTGGAGCAGAAGTCTGACTGAGTGAAGCCCCATCAGGAACTCTGGGTGGAAGTGGGCCAGGGTGCACGCTGCTAAACAAATTCAAACACCATAAGCAAAGATTGTATTCAGAAACACACAGAGGGATCAGATCCTCCAACAAGAGTCAAAGTCAGATATTTGGTTTCCCCAAAAAGCAATGAAAAGATGTCCCACTTCCTCATGTCTCAAGGGTCTTGCAGGGTTTTCCATAGTGAATAGTTCCAATGAAAACTGATCACAGTGAGTCTGCAGATGAGTGATGATGCGTCTCAGCACATATTTTAATTTCTGTAAACATCACAAATGCAGCTTCATTGTATTTGAGTGGTGGCAGGAATCGTACGCTTGACAATGACTTGTCTAGTAGCCCTTTAACCCTTTAAAGCTGGTCTGCACTGACACTAACGATAACGTAGTAAATGCATGTTGGTCACAGAAGCGTTTATCGCTCGAGGTGTGTTTTTCGGGAGCAATAATCGTATGATCTGACACCGGCAGCCGAAACAAACACACCTTTCTCAACAGAGTGACACACAGACTAATACATGTCACCTACAGGACCAACCTCCGTTTAAACCGAAGCACGAGCCCATGTGACTTGTCAGCTGCATAAACTTTGCTCCAGAGTAAGCTCTCCCTTTCCTTTTGCCTTAAGGAATTTGTAATTGGCCGTTGGTGATGTAATGCGGTTCATAATAAGCCCATTAAAGCCCTTCTCTGTGCTGATGGAAAACGCAGTGGCAATATGGACACCTCCGCTATTTATACCTCTCAAATCCTCATGCATATTCACACAGTGCAGAGACGGGGAAAGAGCAGGCAGAAACCCTGACAAATAAGTGCCTGGATCTCATTTCTTTTGGAGTCTAAGCTATTTCAGCACACTGGGGCCTCCTCCCCTCCGCACACTATGGCCACGGCTCCATCCATTCCATTGGTCTGCCTGCTTTCATTTGCTCTCCGTCAACACGAGCAAGGGATGTGAGTTAGTGTGTGTATAAGAGAAGAGAAGGGAGTCATGAAGCCTGCCTAAAGAGTTTAGTGTGTTTTAGTTGAAGCAGAACTGAAGTTCTGTTGCTCGGTAAGTCGTTGTCCGTCTTTAAAGCACTTCAAACTACCGGCGTCCTCGAGCAGCTGTGACTTTCTGCGGTCACACTAATGCTGACTGTTGTCAGACACCAGGCAACATAAGACTGACTCGCTCCTCTTCTTATACTTTCATGGCCAGCATTGTTTGAGCAAAACACAGTTATAGGTAGCTTATATACACAGCTAGTCATAGTAATACTATCTTTTCAGGAAATAGAATACTGTGTGCATGTGTCAGAGTTCAGAGCCGTTCGTAACAGTAACTCTGTATCTCTGTTATATCTAATAGTTCATTATTTCTGTGGGGATTTGAAGGAGCAGAATGGAAAAACGAATGTCAATCGCCTGGAATTTCAAATTAAAGCACCCATGTAGCTTGTTCAAATGTTCTGCCAATAGCTTTGCATGTGCAGTGTAATGAAGGCCGTGTTTGGTGTTGACAGGTTGAAGGAGGTTTAAGCTTTTAATTCAAAGAGATTTAAGGAATTATTTGTCAATTTGGAAGTCATGCAAAGTTATTTGTTAACTTGCTCAGAGTTCGATAAGAATATGAGCAGCTCTCTCACGTCAGTACAGTAAATATGAAGCAACCCCTAATAAATGCAATAAAAAGTAATAAAATGTACCCAGCACCTGTAAAGCATTTACATTTACACTTCATTTAGGAGAGATTTTTGATCCTGAGCCCACGGAGAGATGAGGGTGCAAGGCGGAGCTGCAGGTGTCGAGGTGCAGAGCATGTTAGTGGAGGTTTGGGACCTGGCCGTGGATTGCAGGTAGGGAGGAGTCAGACGTACGGCACTGTGGTGGAGCACCAGTGTCTTGAACTTGATGCGTGCAGGGATGGAGAGCCAGTTAACGGATCGGAGGAGAGGAGTGACAACTGCGGAAAAGTGAATTTCCCAAATTTACTCGAGTTTAACAAGTGCATTGAAGCCTCTCTGATGGTTGTTATTTTCTTTTATTCAATAAATCACCTGTCATTTGGGTGAGGCCCTTCGTTTGCACTCGCTGAGGGCCGCCACGCCGCTCCCACGTCTGGCTGCAGCGAGACAGATAGTCTGGCTGACCACACTCAGCTAATTGTCACATGAGATGGAGTCGGACAAAGCCGGTGCTCCTTCTCTGTCCCTCTCCGTCTCCCCTCCCCACACCCCTTAATCCTGCTTAATTTGAGCGCAAAGAAATTCACATGTGCCAGTAAGAACATTTACAGAGTACACTGCCTCCATTTTCCTCCCTAAAATAAAACAGAGCTTAGGCACTAAGCTTTATTGATCTTACAACTTGATAGTGTGATTAAGGGGGAAGATGGTGCCTCTAAAAAAAGTTCCCACTTTTAGATTACGGGCTGAGCTACACAGCTATTAATTGGGAATTCATTAGCTTGGCTAAGGCGTGGAGGTCAGCCCGTGTTTCAGCTCGGATACTTGATGATGGCTGCAGTCAATCTGTGTCTGCAGAAGGAAATACTACCTTAAAGCAGCAGGAAGCAGAGGCAGCACTCACTTTGGATGAATCTAAATGTATGTGTGAGAGAGGAAGAGGAGAAAGAGGAGGGAGTGATGGAGTCGTGGGCCAGAGAGCTGCAGGTTCGTCCCATGAACACCTTCATGCTGTGGGTGGGCAGACACATGGGGAGACACAGCAAAGGGCTGCAGGGCCACCCGGTAGGAGAAACTCTGCACCACCAACTCTTCAACTCACACACAAACCTAACAGCTGCACAAGCAGCAGCTTTGATCACCGAATAACTGGCAGTGACGACATGAACAGATCTACCAGTTCCATTTAACCCACTTCCACTAAATTGCAAAAAAAAAAAAAAAACTCAAATTCCGTTTTTTTTTTTTTCTTCATCTGAACATCAAAGCAGTTTAACCAGCACGACGCGTCCAGCATTCCTCCTTTCAAAGAGAGGAAGTACCTTTCAGTGTCTGTCATCTTCAAACTGGAACTTTTTCTATTAGATACACTGACAAATCAAACAAAAGCGAGAAACTGGGCGAAAAAAAAAAACTGTGCCATGTTTTTCCTAAGATGTTGCACACGTTAAGCTAAAAGGTAAGAAACATAAGACGAAAAATCCTCAGTTGACAATGGCACTATCTCATTGTTTGTGATACTGAATGTAATGTCTCAGATCTCATTGGCATCTTCCTCTGGCAGCCGCACTCGCTCTCCTTTTTGTATTTTCATTGTGGATTGTTGTTTACTGGCTCCGGCGTGTTATATCAGTGCCTCTCTTTCCTCAAAACACCTACTCATTTGAGGACTGAATCATTCCAGGCTAATTCATATTCCTGAGGGATTAGAGACATCTAATTTGGTGATATTTCTGTCATGCACACTTTGGATGTAGTATTCAAGCAGGCTTCCCCTCCCCCTTTGCCACAAGCACACACAAAAAAAACAAATACACTGCAACCCATCGTGCAGCTATCGCGCCTGCCAAGCGAAGCATCGTCTCATGTGCTGGTAAGGATCTCGGTTCACGTCTTTATTGGACGCCTAGATGGTGTAAAGGTCAAATAGGAGTTCAAAACAGGGACAGGAAGAAGAAAGTATAAGCAACATGGGAATAAAATCAGGGTGCTCTGGAGTGGACGGGAGAAGAGGAAGAGAAGTCTGATGTCTAATGTACCAGTTTACTGATAGTAGTGGCTCTGATCTTCTCCTCTAACTTCATCACCAGCCCTGTAAGGTTACAGTTGAACACCAGCATCAGCACATATTACATGTTCATTAAATCCTGCTGGCAGAACATCGGGTGGTCAAAGTTTAATTAAGATGAAAACTAAAAACAAGTTGCTGGGTCACCTGTGTCAGTCGCAGCCACTAACGGGAGGAGAGTTGCTTTTCTCCTCCGATGCAGATGGAAGCAGAATGTAAAGATTTGGGAGCGGAGTGAGCAGCCTACATTCTGCGGCTCCCCGCAGCCCTTAGGGGGTGCGGAAAACTGAAACAAACATTTCATGTAACAACAAATTCCCTTTCCCTTCTGTCAATAGTGCAGCTCCAGGCAATGCATCAAAGTAACATCACGAATCAGAGTCATATTTGTTTTCGCTTCCACTTTTGGAAGACGGTTCTTCATATGATAAAAGAGAAGTTTGTGTTGAGTTGAGCGTCGCGCCGTGCAGACGTCTGGATTCCTGAAGCCACAAGTGTTGATGCAGCTTCTCTGCAGTGTGTCCTGGTTTCATGAGGCTGGCGTGACAGTGATGGATAGCTGTAAGCTGCGTACCAATAAGAGCCTCCAAGTGGTTGATTTGGGGCCCAGGGCTCCAGTAGATGGGCCCTCCAGGAGACCCACTCTAAATTAAATCCTCCGAGGCTGCCAGGCTGCTATGACGCTTCCCCTGTGCCCCACGCCCGTTCTCGACCGCTGCCTCCAGCCAGCCGCACTTTTGTTCCCTTAGAACACGTTTTTCCTCCTTAATTAATTCAACAAAAAGTAATTAAACCTCTGTATTTCGCCGTCATGCCTCGTCCGCCCCCACCCTCGCCCAGCCACAAAGAAAAGGTAGGTTGGAGAGAGGGGTGCAAGAAATTAAGAGCACTCAGTGCCAAATGACCGTTGGAAGCGAAACAATATTCGCCCCCTGAGTTAGCGGCCGGGACTCATAATAAAGGAATAACAAGAGCTGAGATGAATGCTCGGCGGTGGTAATGCAGCTTGTATTGTTCGGCGGGGAAGTGGAGGCTGCTGAGGTGGACAGCCCCAGCCACAGAGCCCGCTCTTAATTTGCTGAGTGATGTAAGTCCTCGGGGGTGCGTGTTGTTCGGCCCCCGAGGGGTAATAATGTACTTAGCTTTTCCGACAGCTTTTCCTCGTCTCACCTGCTCGCAGCGATTTATGTGGAAATGTTTCAAAATGATGTTTCCTTAGTGCACGTAAACACCTCCTGAAACCTCTGAACTACTATATTCTCATTTACTGAGAACATCCAAACAGCTGCTGCAGCACCGAGTGAATCCAGTAGTGCAGTTTCATTTGAGATGCTGAAGTTTACACTAAGAGGTGTTTTAAATATTCAGTATAGTATATTACTACCTCAACGTGGCCTTTCTATTGTGCTTTTCTTCAAAATAAAGTGTCAACAATGATACTTGCAGACTCCAAATGGGCCCATAAAGGAGGTTACTTGTAATTCATTAGTTGTGTTTGGTTCGGAGACTGTAATTAAAGTAAAGACTCTTAAAATACTTCTTCCATCGACGCACAAGTCCATTGTAATCCACAATACGCATGTTAATGACCCTCTCCACAAATCAGCCGACCCCGGTTCCAACGGACCACATGATCCATCAACAGTTTACTTGCATTCTCGGCGTTTCAGCTCCATGTGCAGCACATTCAACACAAACCCTGTTTAAATACAAACACCTCCAATGAAATGTGCCAGGAATTCTCTTTATTCTTAGTGAAAACTGGAGGTTGTTAACGACCCCCGATCCGTGTACTGGGTGTGGTCCGGGATGCCTTGATGGTATGTCAAGTAAAGAGAAAAGTTGGTTAAGCCCATGTCTTTGAACTATGATGTTGGGTCAGACAACCAAGGCAGATATTTGCCCAGCAAATATTTTAATCCCCAACTAATCACTTGGTGAGTCCAGGGCGGCGGGTGGAGGTTTGTGGTTGGAGGGGGGGGAGTTGAAGGCTATGAAGGGTGCTGCCGCGGTGGCCTGGCACATTCTTCCTGTCAGTGACATGCCCTTTTTTTTCCGAGGGGATTGTGGGAAGCGGCGAACGAGGGGGCCTCGGATGGCAGGAGGCACTGACTCAGGTCCTGCAGGAAAGGCCACGTGGGTGCACGCATGTGGCACCAACAACCATGCTGATGTGCTACAAATCCATGCAACAAATGACTGTAATTAACAGGAGATAATGATTCCGTTTGTCACCGAACTGAACGTTAAATCTGAGGTATAAATGAACATTGTCAGTGTGCAGCTCTTTCATCTTCACCATAAAGCATCTGCCCTCTAGAACCCTCTCCTGCTGCAGTCTGGATTACATTCCCTTTGACTGAAAACGCTGTGCATGCACTGCTCACACTAAACATTTTTTCCACTGATGCAGAGGAACACACTCTCTCACGCTGTGGCACTCCGGATTCCTCAGCCATTCGGTGACTCTTGGCATTTTGCTTATTATCAGAATATTCTTAATCATAGTGGAGACAGTGCCAGTGGAGAGAGCGAACCGAGAGAGACACGTCAAAACATCTCCAACCGTAAAGGACCCGACAGCAAGCGTGATGGGCAAATTAGTCAGAGGCGCTGCCTAAATGGATGGTGAGGGCACAGGGGGAGAGATAGGCAGCATGAGTGTGTGTGGAAATCAGCGAGGGAGCAGAAAACAGAAAGAGAGGAACCTTCTCTATTTCACCATTCAGCGGTGCCTCCTATTCCCGAAGCACTTCGCCAGATCACAACCCACTAACTGATAGAGAAATAAATTAAGGAAAGGCTGCTCAAATAGATATGATTCTGAAGGAGATTTAAGGAGTGGAACTGATTGTGCATGTCTGATTCCTGCGCTTCAGAGTCCTCACCCGGGGGGCTTGGCTTTCAAAGCTGAGTGACTTGCACGGAGAAACACTCCATTAACAAAGTTCAGCTCCCCTTTGAGCCCCCCCCCCCCCCCCCCCCCCCCCCCCCCCCCCCCCCCCCCCCCCCCCCCCCCCCCCCCC
>CAAKHC010020422.1:170476-193505 GCA_901007825.1 Macroramphosus scolopax
AAAAAAAACCCCCCCCCTTTGGGCCCCCCCCCCCCCCCCTCTCTCCCCCAGCTCCTCTCCCCTTCTCCCACCACAGAAGACCTCTCTCAGGCAAGCAGAGCTTCTGTGCTAATGATGTTTCCGGGGTGCTGTGCCTTAATAAACAGTGTGTGCACAAGAGAGCAGCGAGTTGACGGAGGGAGCTCCAGGGTGACTCCGGTTTATTACAACTTGAGTCCTATTTTCATTGTATCGGCAATTATTCCTGTGATGGATGATAACATTGTGCACACCGATTGCTGACATCTATATAAAACAGAATTTATGAGGCAAGGAATACAAACATTGAGATGACGGGCGAGGAATAATTTTTTGGACAGATTATTTAAAGCACTTTCAGTGGAGGTAAAACCCAAATTGATAACAGGGAACTAAACACTTGCTAATATCCTGGGTGTTGAGCACATGGGCTTCTTCCCGAAGGAGAGGGAAGTGTACAGGATTGCCAAATGATTGCGGTCAGTTCGCTCCCTTCGCTGCAACCATCCATCGCGCCACCGTCACTTTCAGTTACACAAATGTTGTGGTTGTGGTAGCTGGAAGCATTTAAACGTACAATTTGTAAACCATCTGATCGAGCCTTCACTCCGTATTTTACACTCTTCATCGACAGGGGAAAGGATGGAGTTTACATCCCCTGATGTAAGAAACAAGGAAATGCTGACACAGCTATTGGTGCATGTCGATCAAATAAATATGAAGATTAAGGAGTTGCCATCTCTTAAAGACTCACAGCTGCATTGATCCACCCTTTTCATCAATGTTTCCATTCATACTTCTCTCTCATTGGTTGACTCAAAGAATAACTTTTGTTAAATTAAACCGACTCCCTCCATTGTATCGGGGTCAAATAATTCAGTTTGTGCTAAAGGGTTAATGTGACAAAGACAGGGGGGCATTGAGCAGGCAACATGTAGGGGAGCAGTAGCCTGGGTCCCGAGTCCCGGGATTAGAGTCATGGGACTAGGCAGAGGCAGGACCATTACCTCTGAGTGGAAAGGCTCAAACCCAGTGACTCCTTCTCAGATCAGATGCATATGAAAAGAATCAGAAAAAGAAGAGAGAGAGAAAAAGTTGAGGGGATGGAGGCGGGCATGAAGAGGATTGCAGAAGTGCAGAGCAATTAGGTGTGGTGGGATGGGGAAGATGTGTTTTTATGGCCAGAGGAGAGACTCGTGATCACTTTGAAAGAGTGGGTTCATAATCTCTGCAGATGGGTTACTGTACTGAGAATGATTGTGGTAATGGAGGTCAATTTCTAAGTGAGGAGCCTGAATGGGCTCCTGCCAAGCCCCCTGGAATCTATCTGATACCAGTCCCCAGAAACCTGCTCAGAAATCCCTGTATTATTCCAGTCGGGCTGTTAACACCTGAATGCGTTGCAACTTTATCACATGGCTCATGTTTACGACTGAGCTCTTGACCATTGACCCCTTAAACTTGTCAATAAGGCACGTGTGATGTTTCAGAAATGTTTTTTTCTTTTGCATGGGTGGGAAGAAGAAGAGGGAAGCTAGGTGAGTGTGGATAATTGAGCAGTCTGCAGGCATGGAGCCCAGAGATAAGTGAAAGAGTCAGAAATTGAGTGTGATGCTGAGGCGAGGGCCAGGCCCTTTATTTGATGGAGAAAAGAGGAATGGAAAAAAAAAAAAAAGGAGAGGATGTCTCTGAGGAGGAGAGATAGACACTGTCAGAGTGAGGGACTCGTAGACGGAGAACGGGGAAAGATATGGATGGCAGGCAGCAATTACTGAGACTGAGGCTCCATGTGAACACAGCCAAGTGTGTGTGTGTGTGTGTGTGTGTGTGTGTGTGTGTGTGTGTGTGTGTGTGGCGGTTTGCGAAGGAAGAGAGGCACAGAGCATGAGGGGGAAGAGGCAGAAGGAGGATTGAGATCTCTGCCTGCCTGGGCCCCTGCTGACTCTCATACAGGCAGATCACAGGCTCATCATGTCAGCTCTGTTTGTGGAAATCCTCTCTCATCAAATGACAAATTTGCTACACGTTTACCTTTATCAGATCTGGGAAGAGAGGCAGAGGAGACGAGCGCGAGGGAGAAAAAAGGGGTGTGTATGTACGTGTGTGTGTGTAAGTGCCTCTCTCTGTCGACGCCGCCGTCGAGGGGCCAATTACTTGCTCCTCCGAGAGCAACTCTGCCATCTCAGGGCCTTTCATTCAACCGCCCTCCTCCTCCTCTTCGTCCTCTGCAACGGGGAAACATCTGTCTCTGAATATGCAATGAGCGTGTCAAAGAGAATACACCCACGTCCTCCACAAAGCTAATATTTGCTAACATCCAACCTGTCTGTTGTGCTGTAGTGCTGAATGCGCTGCTGGAGCAGGATGCCACCAGTGCTGCTGGGAGCGTCTCCCCCTCCTGCTGTAAGATTACTGGCCTTGTTACTGACACCACGCTTTGCTGCCCTCCTCCTTCTCCTCCTCTTCATCTCCGCCTCCTCTCTGGCCATCCTCCTGTCATCTTCCACCCCGTCCCTTCTTCCTCTCCTTCTCCCTCGTCCATTAAGGCTTAATTAACTGGACTCGTTACCTCATCAGCCTTCCTGCAGAACGCCTGCCTTCTTGAATAAACATCAATATTGACCCAAGTTTTTGCATGTTAGCTTAGGCTATCTGGATTTTTATGGATCTTAGATGATGAGTGAATCCAACCCGCCTTTAATTGCCTTTCTTGAATAAGAAAATATTCAGTATCTTGTGCTGTTATATCGGCTTTACTATCTTCATCCTGGAGAATCCGTATATCAATAGAGAGATGTGACAGCATTTAGGAGAATTTAATTCCTTCCACATTACTCAAGGTTAAATCCGTAGTTTCCTTTTTATGTTTGTATTGCACAGGTAACATACGGAGAAAGAATTAAACAGATGCATCACACACACACACACACACGGGGCATCGAAACCAGTTTCCCGCCGAAAACCCTGGTTAGGTTTTTTTCTTTAAAACAGGTTCGCAAACAAGTTGCCACAACAGGCTGCACAAACACCTGAACAAATGAAACAGCATGTGCATACAGTATGCATGTGTACATATGTCTTGTTCAGGCCTGAATGTGCACTTATGTGTGCGTGTGTGTGTGTGTACTGTACGGTACAGTATGTGTAAACAGTCTGCAGACCTGCTCACCAGACAGCTGGATCGGTTTAAAACTCACATCCTCGTAGTTGTCGTTGTTTTATTGTGTATTGCATTAACAGATAAATTCACTGTCCTTGAATGCATCCAACTATAGAACAATGACGGACATGTGGTGGCTTCCATCCTTATAACCTTGGCTATTAATAGGAACAGTAGATGTCTTGGTTCCCTCTTCGTGACCTTTCGTTTAGCTTTTGGAGACTTTGGGAATCGACGCTTCGTGCACGAGGGGGAGAGTGAGAGAGGAGAGAACAGTGAGCTGCTGCTGCAACAGGAGACACTCTCTCTTCAGTGTCTCTGCTGACTGATGAAGATTAAAGAGACAGAGAGGGGAAGATTATAAGGAGCAGAGATTGACTGCGAGAGAGAGAGAAAGGGTGACAGAGGGAGGGAGGAAGGTAGCAGGCTAGAGAGAGAGAGAGAGGGAGAGAGAGCATTTGCATAATGTCCTCCACCGCAGTAAGTCCCTGAGGCATCCATGCTGGATAACAGAGGACCAATACTCTTAATTCAATCTCTTTATTTTTCTAATACTTTCAGAAATTAATAATTTGTCCCAATTCCACCCCCAGCCACCCCCTCTCGTCCACAAACCACCGTGAGCGTTGAGCTGAGCTGCCTAAGTTTGTAACTTTAACCCAAGAAATTGATGTGAGCAGGCCTTGAGGCAGACCTGCTAATGAATGGATAGAGAGAGAAAGAAGAAAGTTAAAAGATGGTCTTTCATAAAGTAATTTAAGAAAATCCTGTTAGCTGGATCAAGTACAAGAGTATAATTTCTCAAAATGGGAAAGAGAGGAGCTTTTCGCGCCTCTCCCGCATACTTAATAACAAAATTAAGGAGGTAAAAAGATAAAGAGAGGGAATCAATTAGGCCGGGCTTGGTAAACAGTGCTAATTGTGGAGAGGGTGGGACGGCCCATGGAGGTGGGATGATGGGTGCGATGCTAAAGTGCTCACACCCTCGGGCGGCGTAATCTCACGCCACCTCCCACGCTGACATCCGGGGTGAGGAGTGGGCTGGGTGGGGGAACTCGGGACAGGTGAGCAGAAGTTTACCTTATTAGTCTGATAAATGTCTTCAAAATACAATTTTATTTTATGCCACTCACACTCAAAGATTATTTCCTTAATTCCGCCGCCAGTGTTTCCAGTTTGCCGCCAGTCCGTCCGACTCCACTGTAGTTTCCATTCAGGTTCAGGATGACACAATCATTCCCCTTCGGCGTAGGCGTGTAAAGACACCCGTCATGTCGACAGCCTGTTAACCAGGCACTAAACAAACTGGAGATAAGAGGAGATTATCAGACTGTTATTGTTCCAAAGGGGAGTTCTCTGTCACAGAGACCTGACCAGGCTCAGTCAGTCAGAGAGGAGGAAGGGATGGAAGGATGCTACAGTGGTGATTACTGAGGGGGAAGAGGCTGCCTCACTATCTTCCCTCTGCTGGAAGCACAACCTCAGTGGCGTCGCCGCGGGGACTCAAAATCAGATAAATATAGATTAGGTATACTTGTTTTGCATTGATGTGTGCAGGCAAAATGTGCAAACATTTATGCACCTTAATGGAATCTGTGGAATGATCGGACAGTGTAACCTCTTCACATATAATGATTCAATCTATCTAATCATTGTATCGCATGTGCATCATACACATATCAAGATGTGTTTTTATGGCTGTTTTATCATGTTGAAATAATCTATAATAATATAATAATCTTTGAATTCATATATTTGGTATACTGATAATTGCTTCTATGTCCATCTAGTTTTTATAATAGTTTTAATATTTGATTCACTTTCAGCTTTTTATGGAGTTTAAATTACATCATCTCCATTCATATTTGTAATTAGTTCATCACAGTATTACCTCACACGTTGCATCTCGATAATTGAGAACAACTTAATTTTTCATCAAATAATTGCTTCTGAAATAAATAATATACTGATTTTCGAAATAATAAAAGAAATAAATAAGATACAATTATTTAAGCAATAACATAATTCCAAATTCTTTTTGGCAGTATTGGATCCACTATAAATAAACCACAGAGGGGAAGTGGTGGTGGTGTAATTGTGTGTGTGTGTGTATTTGTGTAAATTAGCTTGATTTTCAAATGATTTCAACTGACTTTATTAACAACTATATACATGTTATCCACCATTCATAAGTCCCCTTAAAAATTACAACAAAACTATTTAAATCTTTTATCGTAAAAGTTATATATGACGTATTTCATTATATCCAAGGGGAGAATAAACCCACGTTACTGCACATCTCTATCTCATATTTGGACCTTACATTGACACCTTCTGACCTTTTATGTAGTGTTTCACGTCTCTTTCACTTCCTCAGTAGATAAAAGCGAGGATGAATGGTCTCTGTGGGGAAACCAAACACTGAGCATTATTTGATTCAGACTCCCCTGGGTGTTATGACTGGGAAATAATTGTAAGTATTTGTATTTGTTTCTTTTTTGCTGTGGTGTGCTCTGGGTAATTCTTAATACCTTCTAGAGATTATACGGTAACTCCCAAACTCCCATGATTATAATTAAGCCTGACTTGGTTATAAAATGAGCAAATACCAATTTAGTTTTGCATCGTGTGAGGGAGCATCTCTGTGGGTTCCTCTGTGTTCCTTCGTCTCCATATGTCTAAATTTCTGCATATACGTGTGTTTGTGCTTGAATATGCACATGCATTGTGTGTGGTTCAGGGGAAAAGTGCTGCAGAGGAAACGCATATATGGGAAGGTTTGGTTAGGCATGGAGGCTGCTGTCATCTTCCTCCTGGCAGAAAAAGAAGAGGAGAAAAAAAACACAAACATTCCCCCATCCATTCTCTTTCTCTTTCTTATTCTCTATCTTGCTCTCACTCTCTTCAGCTCTCTCTTTCTGTATCACTTACAAAGGCAGCCGTTTCCTCCAAAATGAGGCCATGTACGGAAGGTATGCAAATGAAATCAATGCTCGTGGATTAGAATGGGACACCATATACCCTAAATCATGATTGTCAATCATGGCTGGGGATTAAGGGATATGGGCTCACAGACCTAAAAAGCAACATTTCCCCCCTCAGGCAGATCCCCATTGTGAGGAGCTCTGAGGAAGAGAGGGCTCCGCAGGGGAGGAGAGCAACACTGGAGCACTAGTGCCCCCTTCTGTCTGTGTTCACCGCATCGTTTCATCATCAAACACAGCCAGACTGAACGGAAATAGAGGCTGGCACACACAAGCCTATTCATTTACATTCGATGAAGCCTCGGGCAAAGCTTGATTAGACGAATGCACATGCTTTGGTGATGCAGTGTTTCATCTTTAGTGGAGGAGAGAGACCTCATTTGTTTCTCTGGCATGTGTGCAGGCTTGGTTCAACATCAGTGGGCTAGGAGGGCCATAGGCCTTACAAACGTAACAGATGTTTGTTTGCCCTGTGAGTGAATGTGCTTAGCACTGAAGTCCCTCAACCATCAGAATCAATTTGTTCTTTATACCCTCGCTGTGGGATTTTAACACGTAGTGTTAATGTAACTTATGCATCTTAACGTGTATTTGTACCTTTTTGTTTCCTGTATTTAAGCTTGCATGCATGTGCGCCACATTTCATTAAAATCAAGAGAATCCAAACATGCAACCTGGTGTTTTTACTTGCAGTATTGCAAATAGCTACAAATGATACACAGCCTCACTAATAGCGCGGATACATTAATCTTATGAAATGTACCGACAATATAACGAATCGGGACACCTACTTTACATTTAGGAAGCTCCTCACACAGAGACATGTTTAGTGGATTCTGTGTGCAAACCCAGGAGCCCTCAGCTAGAGTGCCAGTCTGTTCCTGTGGAGCAGTCAACCAGTCAAAGCCAGCCAAGAGAGAGCAAGGCACAGGCACCGGGCCAGGAAATAGCACTGGAAAACACTCCACTACAGTAGAGAATTAATAGTGTTTTTATAGGAGAGAAGGCATGTGGGAGGGCGGAAAAAAAGGACTGCACGCTAAAATGAGCATCATCATGAGAAGGGTTGTGTATGATTGCAGGAATCAAGGGGAGTTTGATTAAGCCCCATCAGACTAGACCATCAAAATGAGCAGAGTGAGCAAAGGAGAAGAGTTGGCATCATTTACATCCTGCACAGTGCAGCTCCCGGCTGCCCAAGACTGAAGGTGGGGCAGCACCTGTGCCATTTTGGCCCTGGCATCATATGGGCAGGAGGTCAAGGCCGGGGCAACATCTGCATCACATCAGAGAGTCTGGCATTGCGCCCTATCACCCCATCATTACCCAAAAAGTCTGTCGCAGAGAATCGTAAAGAAAAGGGTTTGAAAATAAGTCATTGTTTTAAACTTTTGTCACGTTTGAAAATTGTAAGATCGAAAGATTTAGTAGGTGAAACCCAGAGAAGGCGGCGGCATGAGGGCGACACTCGTGCGGTGACAATTACCTGACTAATTTCAACAGGGGGATCCTTAATACCGTTCAGATAGGCTGCCGCAGCTAGACAACCTGAGTCATCCTTCGATTGTGGGTAAAATTAAACCATCGAAATTGATACGAGCCGCCAGCACACTAAAGAGCAAGTCATTATGCATCATTAGGTGAAGATTTAGTTTAAACGTGTTTAGCAGGAATTAAGCAAAGCTGTTGTTGACATGGATTGACTGCTGTAATGCTTTATTGTCAGTGCTCCAGGAGGCAGAGGGAGGGCCGGCCTAGTTGGGGTAGCAATGTGCCGAAAGCAAGGATTTATGGGATGTTGGAGGACTAACCGGGTGTGCAGAAAGAGTGGACAAACAGGAAAGTGTGGTTGACGATTTGGCAGAGGTGACAAAAGGAGGGAGAAACACGAGGAAGAGCGAGCGAATCAGGAAGAGCGGATTCAAGGGAGAATTTGAATCTTAAATTGAATATGGATGATGTGTTTCGACACTGAAGACGAGTGTGTTTGTGCATGTGAAGATCCAATTAAACAAAATGATTAGTTGATTTGCTGTCTAAATAGTAGACGTGTCTTCAAACCTTGTGGGTTGAGGCTCTAGTGCGGCTTAAGAACGTAGTGTTCAGATTAGTTACACTAACATCGTGGATTGACGTGACTTGTTACACATTACACCATGCAGGCTGTTAAATAAGAATATAGGCTCATGATCTTCTTCTTTGTGGTTTAAAAAAAGGCATCGCAAAGGACAAAAGGTGCAGCAGAGCTCGGTCAATAAAAAACTGATGTTCCGAGGAAGGTTTTATACATGCAGACGTCTGCAGGGGACATGCAGGTGCTCGTGGAAGGTGGCTGGTTAAAACAATCCAAACAAGAAGTGCAATACGAACAGTGGTCAGTTCAACCACCGACAAGTTTCCCTCTCCCGTCCTGACGCCCCCGTTTGTATGAGTTGGCGTCTTTCTGCGTCTGAATGTGTATGCAAGAGCTGCTTAAACTGACTAGTAAGAGAGGACAGTCTTATCCAGCTCTCCAGTGTTGACAGTATTACTAATCCTCTCCACCTGCTCAAACACCCACCCCAAAAAGCACATCCCTCCCCCTCATCCATGTGCCTGCGTTGGGAGTCCCTGGGGCCAGACTGCGCCTCTGCCTTCGTCTCCACACCAGTTATCGTCCCTGGCCCGGCTTTGCTCCCCCAACCCCTTCCTGCGCCGCGCACATTAATCGCCGCAAAAACAAATAGTTTTCAAATGTTTGGAAAAGACCCACTGTTTGCATCAGGGCCTAACAAAATAATTTTTACAAGCTATCCAGTTGTGATTAGGGTTGAGAGAATTGAATTTATGTGGCATTGATAATATTAATATTAGCCTAATTAATTATGTTGTTTGAACTTGCACAGCACTGTGTGTACCTTCTACACAACACTAACCAGCCGGAGCTGGAACTGAGCTCTCAGGCGTCTCTATCTCCCCGGCTCTCCCCAGTCCATGACTACTGCACACAATTCATCAACTCATAGATATCTAATCCCCTCTGGCTCTGCTCACTTCCTGAAGTCTAAGAAAGAACTTTACTCTGGTGGCAGGAATTCCCATGAATACTTGATGACTTCTATAGAAAGGAAGACTGTTTCATCTCGCTTTGAAAGTGACATTCACAGAGAGCGCTGGCCTAACTTTTGATCCACAGCTCCCCGTTAAAGGATGTTTATTTATTTAAGAGGAACAATAATGAAATGCAACATCTTCTTCGTGAGTCACTAATTAAGGTCAACAGCTTTACATTGGGAGCAGCATATATTTTCAGGCAGTAGGCATCATCTGCTGTCTTTCTCAGTGCAGGAGACAGTGACTGTGGACCTCCAATAAGCCCTGTGTGAAGAAGTCCCTTCGAGTTGGTTTCCAGGGTTCAACATTTCTGTGTCCCCTGACCCAGAAACACCGCAGATCCAGCCGAAAATGTCTTTGGGCTCGGAGTGTGTCGCTGGATGCCTACGTGTTGATCTGTGCAATTACAGTGACATGTACTCAGTGACCCATCACACCGGTCATCTGAGCCTATAAAAAGGACCACCCAAATCTCCAGAGAGGTTCTCTGACCTGTTTATAGTTCAGATCACACTTCTCTGCAAAGGCCTCTTGACCTCTGCTTTGTGTTCAGAGGTCAAAGGTTGGAGAGGTGGTCATGTGTCTCTCTTATCCAGACTATCTGATGCTTGGTTGGACGGTCTCTGTCGGGTCCTCTACAGTTCATTACAAAGGGGGAGCTGTTTGTGCTTCTGCAGGTAGGACGTCTGACTTTATAGTCGTCCTTTAGAGCAGCTTTAAGGTTTAGTGCAGCCACAGAATTTATATATTTGGCACAATCAAAGTGTTTTCTTTTTTACATAATCACAGAAATCAATGTCCATTTAGGTATGGCTGTAAGCTTAGCAATTTGAGTTGGTGCTTGATTAGTATTTAAAAACAAATTAAATTTCAAGTCAGTACACATTTAAACTTCTCGAGGTTGGAGAAATCAACATGAAAAAAGGGTAAAATGCACATTTCCCACATTCAAGGACCAGTAGCCTTCATGTCTGTGATGATCAAAGCAACCCAGGAGAGTCTGAATTCTGGGACCAGACTGATGCACTGAGTCAGAGGTGGCTCTATCCAAGGTGCATCATCTCAACAAAGCATGGCGGGGGCTGTGTTACTGGATGGAGGGCAGTCAGGTGTCGACTCCTTCATTAACTGAAGTGTCGGCCCAATCTGGCTGAACGGTAGTCCACTCTTAGCTGGACGAAGCCGTGCAGGAGGTTCCTATCCAGATTGGTTAGCTGCTCACCTGAACACACCTGCTTCAGGTTGTCAGGGGCAACGACAAGGAGGTTACAGAGGGCGTGGAGTGTGTCGAAGAGCTGCAACACCAGAGGGACCTGCAGGACAGAGAAACAAAAACACCTCGTAAGTAAGAATCGTTCTCTGCGCACACATGACAGAGCACAGATTTCTTAAAACATGCAAATTGGCATTATTTATCAACTCAAATTCTGTTAATTTCATTGATGACTTAGTAGCAGCTCTTGTTGCATGTCATATTGTAAATATTGTCAGTCCAGACCGGCTCTCTAGGAATAGTGTCATGTGATGACTTACATTATGATTTAGTGATATATAATAAATAAATCTACCACTGACTTGAACAAATGGACCTGTGTTCAACTGGCCAGTTTATTTAATTAAAAAAATTAAAATAACAGGCAGAGCCTTGCCCTATGACCAGTGTGTTCTGGACCTATGCCCCCCCCTCACCCTGAAGTCCTTGGCGCATCGTCGGTATTCAGCCACATCGCAGATGGCCAGCATGCCTCCCATTGAGCTGTAGCTGTACTGCTGTAGGTGCTCGTGGATGAGGCGATGGAAACGAACACCCAACTCTGTCAGCACCGTGTCCACATTTTTCCCGTCCATGGACTTCCGCACGTGCTCCACCTGCCGACTGACGTAGGCACAAACCTTGGAGCAAGCCTGCCCGATGAGAAAACCGAGATTAATTACAAGTGACAAACATGTACTGCAGGCAAACTTTAGTCAAAGGAAAGGTAAGTTGCATTTGCTGATTTGTCTCATTTATCATGTGAGCTCAAGAGGGGGAGGCTACGGCCTCGTACGTCTTACTGTAGTGTACTGGATCATGACGTTATTCTCATCCTCAGGCTTGAAATCAGTCTTCTTCTGTTCTGTTGCCAAGATATGCTTCATTTGCCCCACCATGCAGTTTAGTGTTCTGTAGCAGAAAAATGTGAAGTCTTTGGCCATTATAAACCTTTGACAGCAATACAGAATCGCTGAATAAGAAAAGCCAGCAGCATCTTTTTTTGTCTGAGTAAAATAGGCAAGTTCCATGTTGACAGGTCACTGATGGAAGTCTTTTATAGATCATCTATTGAGTCAGTTGTTACCTTCTCTGTATCTCTCAAACAGCAAAAATTCATTAACAAGGGTGATGGAAGTCAAAATGAGTGACACCCAGCAGATAAATATATCTGAATTGCAGTATGTTTAGATGCATAGCTGTGATGTTCACATTACTACTGTTGAAGGGGACAGATAAAGGAACTTAAGATACTTCCATTAGGGCTCGTCATGAACAATTGATCTAATATGTTGTTTTGTTAGTACGTTGTCAAAAGGACAAAACAAATCCCACATGAGACTAGTTTCACACACTGACCTGTCAATTCCTGTGTCCAGTTTCACTTCCATCTGTTCAATCGTCTCTTTCTTCTTGTGCAAGCACTCTGCTAACTTTGGAGATGAGCTGGAGTCACAAATTAAAAAATTAAAATCAGTAAATATCACAGCTTTCTCCCATTCATCTAAAAATGATGAGTCATTGAAGGATAGTAGTAGTTTAATAACAGAATACTATGATTTCAGATTATAACCTTTTACTGACCTTATTAGAGGCATGAGCTGGTCATTGAACTGCTTGTCAAACAAGTGAAAGATAGAGTTTGCCTGTTGGACGACGTCCAGGAAGTACAGGTTGGCATTCTTGGCATCGGCTGAGGGAATTGCTGTACAACAAAGAGAGATAAGAAGAAAATAAATAAAAACTCATTCACAGGTTTGGAAGTAATCAAACCATGAGGATGACATCACAGATGACATCTTATTCGCAATAAAACTTGCAACTCGAGGGAAAGATGGCGACACAAACAATAAGATTGTTTAGCCACTTCTCGGGTGAGCGAGTCCTTGATTGCAAATGCGAGGGTACGGTCATATTTGCGTTCACAATGCTCAAAGAATGTGGCAACATTTGGCCCAACTCTGGATGTGGTCTGTACTCAGAGCTGTCAGCTTGTGTGGGATCACCCATGATGTATATAACATCAGGTCTGAACAGGGCCTGATACATAAGTGATTTTAAAATAGCAGCAGGGGAAATTGCTTGAAAGTTTCAGTGTAAATGTCCTCAAGTTTCCTTTTTAAGACGCAACATGCCACAGGTCCAGTGAGGGATACTACTTTGAGATCTGCAGAGATCCGGTCTCTGATTCTGGAGAACTCTACAATGAGCTGTGCAGCAGCATTTCGTGTTATTTGACCTTCTTCAAGTCAGCACATGGACAATAGAAATGATGAGTTGAATGTACCTGAGAGGCCAATCTCCAAAGCATAGTCTATATGGTCCACACACAGGTGCTCAACCAGCAGCAGGAAGATAGAAAAGGCATTCTTGGGCAGGTCAGAGGGATCTGACAGCTGTGTCAGCAAAAACAAAAAGACAGAACAACTCATTCAGTGAAGCTAAATTTTTTTTCTCCAAAAAAAATAATTTTTATTTGGTCTACACAGTAGACTCACCCTGTTGCATCTCTCAAAGGCATGGCGTGTTTCCTGCAGCAGGTTGACTACCAGCTCTGGGGACAGAAAGGTCTCCCCATGGGTGTCAATACTGGGGCCCAGGGGAAGGTTGGTGCGCTGTCTGATCCGCTCCTTGAGCTCTTGGATACTATAGAAAGACATGATTTTATTACAGCACTACATTGTCTACAGGTGTACAACTGTCCTCAAGAAGCTTATTATGTACAAAAGTATGAAAAAAAATAGTTGTGTAAACTGTACAAATTCTACAGAAGAAGTGATCATCTAACCTGCCAGTGCCAATTGGACGTTTCTGGTGGTTCTTGGAGTCGTAGTAGCGCTGAAGAATCATCGCCCCTCGAGTGCGAAGGTAGTCCTTCTCCATGTCGATGTAGCTTTCCAGGTAGGAGGAGAAGATGCTTTTTATAAGCTTGGACAGGAAGGTGTGCTTGTCAGAGCCCAGGTTAAACTCTGTCAGCTTGGTGGCCAACGTCGTGGTCCTGCAGTGTTCAGACAAACAAGATGTGAGGATGAAGATTACTGTGTACGCAGGAGGGGAATCAAGCGTGAGTTAATTACCTGGTGTAAAGGTCATAGAGGTTCTTGAGGTACTGTTCTACATCAGAGTGTCGAGTCTCATCAAGTTTTTCTCTAACATGGGCCTGCAGACACAAAGTCAGTCAGATACAACATGACAGATGAGGCCAGTCTTGATTTGCTTTAACAAAAAGGAAACAGTAGAAATACCTGTAATTTGTTTTCAAAGATGTTCTGGATCAGTTTGGCCATAACCGTCTCTGGGCTGCTGAAGACCTCGCCCACCTGTTTGTTGACCCTCTGGCAGAGGGCAGCGGTGTCCTCAAACACGTCATTCCTCATGTAGGCACCCTGGGAAGAACAACGAAGGGTGAATCCAGAGGACGAGACCGGCTCATGAAGAAGTGTAACATTGTGTAGGAAAGAAACTTGATTCACTTACTTCCTGACACTGCTTGATGTAAACATCCACACAGTGTGCATAGCCCTTTAACAAAAACACGATACGTTATCACATCATGTACGAATGAGGTGGCTATTCCAATTATCACGAGAAAGACTAAATAAAGATGGAAGATTCTGTCAAATTCAAACTAGCACGTAATGTCAAACATGACTATTATAGGTCACCTTGAAATGTAGTAGAACTGCTGCCACCTCCCGCATACGTCCAATCTCCCCCCTGCGCTGGGCAGCAGTGAACTCCTGGATTAACTGCCGCTCCAGGTCATGGTACTTACCTGAAAACACAGACAATAATGCTCAAAATAATATCATGAACTGTCGATATCTTTTATTGTATTTGCATTCTGAACCATTAAGTGTGTGTTAGTGGAGGTGATGACTTCATTTGCAAACTTACTTGCAATTTTTGCTTTGACATCTGCAAATCTGTGGGAAAAATACACAACCATAACGGTGAGTTACTAATTATATCCTACTATGAATTCTTCAAGTAAATGTGTGTGCTTTATTTTAAGAAACCTATTCAAATGCTGAATTCAAATACTGAAATGCTTAAAATTATTCAGAGGACTTACACTGTGAGGAATAGTCTACATCATTAATACACAACCTTCCTCTTGTTTGACAGTGCTCTTGTCTAAAGCTGCCTCCAGGATGCCTGACTCACCTGTCGAATGGCAGCTCCTGGGCAATGAGATGCAGCTTCTGAATGATATCAGCAGCCTCCTTAATCTGGAGGAGAGAGAGAGAGAGAGGTAGTGTGTGGGAGAGAGAGAGAGATGAGAGGAAAGAGAGAGAGAGAGAGAGCACAACAGGACTATGAGAGGTGGACATCCTGAAAGAAAGTGGGCAGGCCGCCGGCAGTGTCTCCACTCAGGGGATCATCATCTTTAAGCAGCCCTCCTCCACCTCCCCATGTTGAACAGGGAGCTGATAACAGACAGGCTGCGCTCACCTGGGCATCGGCAGCAGCGACGGCAGCGGTCCTGACTTAGCAGCACATCCAGCTCTTTATTGGCATGCCTTTTCTGAATGGGCTGTAATCCTACAGGATTCGAAATCGCCTTCAATAATCTGTCCGGCCAGGGATATCTGTCTAAAAAAAAGGGGGCCCTGTCGAAAACCATCCTCCCCCCGCCCCTCCTGACATACACGCTGACTGAAAAAGCCCCAGACCTACGAAAGGCCCGCCGTCTGCAACTCCTCTGTTCCCGCAGATGCCTGCCTCAGCTAACATCATTACTCTGCTCCCGTGAGGAGGATCCAGCCTTTCTGCTCGGCGAAGGTTTTCTAAGTATCTGTCCCCCAGCTAAGATTAGCTAAATCCCATGTAAGTAATGTAGCCGTCTCCCTGCAGTCAGGGTTTAGCAGCACTTGTCTCCACGCTGGCGGCCCAGCCCTCCCTTTCAGAAGGATTAGCAAAGCCATCCCCCTCCAGCTATTCACTTGCAACTTTCCTCTTTCCCCCTCGTTTGGAGGTATGCACGGGAAAAGGAATCTGGCCAGATATTTCTGCATGCCTTTCTGGAAAACTAGCTCCATCTCCAGCTCCCGTCTCTGGGATTGACCCCTGGACTCATTGCTTTGCATCCACTCATGATGTTTCTAATAACAGGAATTACTCCAAACCATCCTGATATTTCTACTGTAACTTACAAAACTGCAAACTTTCAGGGGTCAATTGTCTAACATAAATATGGCCTCTGTGTCAGCATGAACTCAGTAAATGGTGTGTTCCATCTCTCTCATATGCCTAAAGCTGCCTGCTGTTGTTAAGAGCAGAGGACCCACCACATTCTCCCTCCCTTACAATCTACTGTACATTTACAGTAGACATGAGGATGTGAACATCCAAAGTCAATCAGCTGGTTATTGTCAGACAGCAAATGACAGTCATTAATCCAAATTAGCTGAGGGGTCCAACTAAAGGGATGAACTTGAAAAATGAATATGAATGATCGTGTTCATTCTCACTTCCAGCTAAATCCCAGCAAGGGTCCTCATCAATGGTCCAACACACACACACACACACTTCCACTGAAATGAATGAAAGGAGCATATTCACCTTGTCTGGATTATTGAACACGTCACTGCGTAGATCGCCGTCCAAGAACTCATTGAAGTAAGTCATCAGACGCTGAGCTTCTACGGCCCTCTGCCGAGGTGTGTTCACGCCCTCCAGCTGGTCGCCAAGGTGACAAACCTTAGTTGCCACATAACTGATATGCTCATCAAGCTCCTGGAAATGCTGAAAGGCCACCTGAATTGATAAAGAAAAGAGGGGCTGTAAAGAAATTCTGTAATGTGATGAATGAAGCTCAAAGACAGTGAAGTGGGTGTCTTTGGCTGGATTTGACAAAACTACACACCTGGTTGCTCCTCTGCAAGTCTTGTACTTTGTGAGCAAATTCCTTGGCCTCACGTTGACACTGATGTTCAAGCTTCTCCACCCGCCGCTGAATCTTCTCATCCAGTTGCTTCAGTTCCTCTATGTGGTTCTCAAACTCTTCCAACAACCTATCAAAGGGGAAAGAACACATATAGATGGAAAACTTTGCACTGGAATGGTCCGCAACTTACAACAGTTAAAACCCACCCCCCCAAAAAAAATGCTGTTATTCGGGAAAGATAATTGGGTAGCACAAGGTTAAATCTGTCCCACTAACCTCGCAGTTATACAGTAGTTAGTAGTAATAATGTTTAATAATGTCAGATACTTAATTCCTGGGTCCCCAGACTTAAGAAGCTCTGAAAACTAGCAGCTTCGTCAGCTGCATTTTTAAGTGCCATCAGGACTGCAGAGCAAATGTTCTAAGTCAGCAGCACATTTCACAGAGTAGGAAACATCCCAAAATGATGAGTGTATAATCTCTTGACTAATTCCCTCAGCAATGGCTACAGCTTAAAGACATCTCCCAGCCCTCCCCAATAGACACTCATTCCCTGGCTGGTGACTCAAAGTATGGTGGCCTCCGAAGATATGTTGTCTCCGGCTCCTCACTAAGAGCTTCCGAGGAGGTAGCGGCAACAGTTTTGAGCAGGAAGTAGATAAGGCAGCATGGATCTACAGCAGTTAAACTGTTGTGGCATTTTTGCTTACGATAAAAAACTTGCTCCCTTAGTGTAAACATATAAACAAACACTGAAAATAGAAAAAATACCACAAGAATATTTGACTTCATTTGCAAAAACAGACAAAAAATATTCTTAAAATGGATAAGAAATTAATTTAAAATATTAAAAATGAGAAATGCAATAGCCCAACCTTCTACTATATGCGACTCCACAACTGAAACCATCACATGTCTGCATGTATTTGCAAAAGCAGTAGAAACATGCCAGCATTTCTTAATAACAGGTCCGTGTAATGTTTTCTGACAAATTAATGACGACTGAAACGTGAACATAACATGTTAACCATAGATATTGCTCTGCAATGCTAAAATTCAGGGTTTAAAAACACGTCTTTCAACAAAATCAACACACACAAAAACAGCTGTGCTTTCAGCTAAATTGAATGTAAAATTATAACTCAGAAAAAGGTTGAATTAGCAGAATATCTTTCTAACATCAGCTGCTGTGCGGACTGAATATCCTGCTCCATCTCACTGCAGTAGAGGCAAGAACTAGTATTAGAGCAAACTAAAATAAAATACAAAAATAAAATTAAATATATACTAAATAATTATATGCATGTTATTTTATTTCATTTTTAGATTATGATTAAGGATTTCCTTTAAAAGAAGCAGGTACCACTGAAGGCATCCTGGCTCTGGACTCTAGACTACTACTACTGAAGTACAATCAACAGCTGTAGTAAGAGTGTATTAAGGGAAATATTGGGACACATTTTTTTGTTTCTTTTGTTTAAATATAGGCAATATGTCTTAATGTCACCCTCAGGGGAAATCTGAAATGATACATTTAAAAATCAATTATCTTGAAAAGATAAATGAATACACTGAATATAAGTTTCAAAGCTGCATTGGAGATATATAGTAAAGTTTACAAAGAAAAGGAAATACACCGTGTATATGAGAACCAAGCATTTCATTGGAAAATAGGTGATTAATTTAAAATAAATTCAAATGTTTTTCCCCAATCGAACATTGATTGTGCAAAATGTAGCACAGACGAGGCGACATTGATTTCTTGTTTTTGTTTTATTATTAATAGCAGAAGGTACAACTGCATTCATGAGCTGTTGTAACTTTGACTTCTGATTACCAGTGAAGATGATAACCTGCAGCTCTGCTTGACTCCTATGCACATTTGGTTTATTATGATGATCAGGAGAAGTACGTTGCGTGCTGTATACGTACCGTTTGGGGTCAAACGCTTCAGCTCCTCCTTTGGAGCCTCCTCCAGGAGTCCTCCATGCCAACCTTTCAATGTACTCATCTGCATCAAATGGCTCCTAATGTGAAGGAAATCAGGAGAGTACCAGTTATCCCCTCACACAATACAAAACACCAGCGAATGAAGCGCTAAGCTAAGAGAGAAGATTTAAGTCAACATCCTGTAAGGTAACATTAACTAACGTTATTTGTGTTGACGTTATTGCACGCCACCAGTCAATAACATTCCCCGAATAAGTCATGTTAGTAAACTACATTTTTCCCCATTTAATCCTTACGTATGACATAGAACACACATCTTACCAGCTATCTAAGGCATTGCCTTTGCTTAATTACACCCTTCAACTAAGTAAGTACCGTTAGTGGTTGTTAGCCACCTAGCTAGCCTGACAGCTAACCCATCACTGCGGTGCAGCAGTCTTTACCTCGAAAAGCTGAGCAGTTGTCGCCATGTTCAAGGTTCGTCTTGCGGCGTAATGAAATATAATTTAGATGGCAGAGCTTAGACTCGATAATACCGCTGGCTTCCACATGGGTTTGCCGAATTGGAACAGTTTTGCCCTTTGTTGACAACTAGCTGGTTAGCAGTCCAGCTTCCTGTATAGGAGAGAAGGGTGGAGATGGTGTTGGACTGCTTGCAAATGCGCATGCGCATCGGTCAGCTGATTGGTGGTTGTTGTCACATGAGATACAAACAGGAAGTTCTGTCTCTGTGCGAGTGGAATTCATGCAAACGCTTTTAATCCAACAAATACATGACAAAACGCGATTATTAGCATGTCGCAACTCAATAAACTTTATTTAAATTGAGATTAAAGGTCAGCTGGACAAATGAGTTTGCGTGCTTTGTGGATTATTTCTCACGAGAACGGAGAAAATGTGTCAATACGCTTCTCAAGGTTTGTTACCATTTTCTAATTGTTTTTCATTATTTACTTCCTGTTTCCTTTCGCACAGAAGGCTGTTATATCCGTTATTATATCCTGAAGCATCTGCTGCCACGCTGCTTGCAGCAGATTGTGTTTAATGTTTCGCATCTCCTCCCACAGGAGGTTTTCCACTGTGGAGTACCGTGCAAAGAGGCTGGCAGGCTCCTCGTATGTAGCAGTGCCAGAAGACGGCACTGTGCTGCAGCTCCTGCTCACCGAGTTGGGGCTTTCAGACCCAGATAAACCATTTGTAGAACGTAGAGATGATTGCCTCTACCGTCAGCGGTCACCAGCTCTGGAGCTGCATGTCGACGGGCCTGGAAAGGGAATACTTTGGCCAGTGGTGACCATCTCTCAAGGGTCTCTTATTCTAGCTTGCCTGTCTTTAGTGGATGTCCCTGCTGAGCCACGGCCACCTCTGATAAGCCTGCTGTCCGTCACCCAGGGCCTCACACTCTTGGCCGGCCTTCAGACTTTTCTCCTTGGCTCTGGGAGTAAACCTGATAGTGAGGGACTGGCCTCTCGCCTGGCACTGCTGCCCTCTGTGCTCCTGCAGGTTTGTCCGCTTGGTACCCCACTGGATGTGCCACAACAAGGGGGGCCCGCTACAGCCACACTGTCCACACCTGCTGGGAACCAGAAGCAACCCGCCTGGAAGACAGGGCTACACCGGGGACGAGCTGTGGTGAGCGTAGCACTGCTGGAAACCGTGCGCTCCATGCAGTACGGTAACCAGAGTAGGCAGGACTTGTGGGATGTATACGGCACTGTGACATGCAAAGTAAGTGCAGAGCATAAAGCAAGTCATGTAATACTTTGTTTATATGCTTTATTATTTACCTAATTCCACTTTGTCCTTCTGTCAACAGTGTGAATTGGAAGGTGTGCTCCCAAATGTGACAGTGACCCTCACTCTGCCGCCAAACGGTTCTCCACTGCAGGACATCCTGGTGCATCCCTGTGTCACCTCCCTGGATTCCAGCATCTTGACTGCCAGCAGCGCTGATACTTATGATGGCTCAGCTTTCTCTGGGCCGTACAAGTTCCCCTTCTCTCCTCCTTTGGAGCCATTCAGACTATGCAGCTATACATCTCAGGTAGAAACATACAGAAAATACTAACATACTTCTCCTCCCATATAGTCAATTATGATTCCCTTTTAAAATTCAAATCTTTCCTCAGGTTCCTGTTCCCCCCATCATCGGGTCATATCAACTAAAGGAAGAAGAGAAGCGGCTGTGTGTGTCAGTGAATCTCAAACTTCACGAGAGTGTTAAGAATAGCTTTGAGTACTGTGAGGTACACCTGCCGTTCTTTAATAGGTAAACTTGAGGACAGTCACTTTTGTTGATGTGTGTTTCCTGTTGTCGTCATATGTCACCTATGAAAGTATAATGTGTTTGTGACAGCAAGTTACAGGAATCCCTTTGGCCCGTTAGTTTTACTATTCACATGATCGAGAAATGATTAATCTTCATGTTGTTGTGTAGCAATGGGCTGAGGTCAAACCCATTGCACTTTGCAGTGTGCAAGTGTTGCAATGTTTTGATCTCTTTCATGGGCCTTTGTATTATTATAATAAAACAGAGCCCTCATGCATCAATTATCTGCATAAGACCTGCTATGGTCTCATGTCAGAGCACTGAGTAAATCACTGAGCTGATAAATGAGTCAAAAACAGTTCCATAAATCAAACTTTACTGATCGTCTGCAGCCATTACAACATTTCTCCCCGGAATATTCCCTCTAAATCCCTTGTATTTTATCGGTAATTCCGTTTGGTAATATCTCTTTGTGAAACAAAGATGTCAGTAGTTGAGTCCATTTAAGCTGTCATAATGATTCAATGTAAATATAGTGCAAATAATGACATCATTAAGTATGGCTGGTAGTTATTACCGTATATGTATGTTTGTCTCAAAACAAACCTGCTTTTGTTCTCTTTGTTTCCTGTGCAGGGATCAGATGGGTGTTTTAGACATGAAGGTGAGCTCGGGACAACTGGATGTCTCTAAGGAGAAGAACCTGCTAGTCTGGGTTCTTGGTGAGCATTGGAGTCCAGCAAATTAATGTCAATATTTGCTTTTACTGCTGTTGAATAGGAGAAAAAGAAACTATCTTTTCCCCTCATTGATATTCAGGACAGAAGTTCCCTAAGTCTCGTGAGGTCACGATGGACGGCAGGATCAGCTTTTCAGGGCCGGAGCCAGGACCTACTGACCCCCTGTGTTCAGAACTCACAGCTTACATCAAAGTAAGTGAATATAAGTGGTGATAATTCAAAGTCTGTTCAAATGAAAACATGGTTAAGACACGTTGATGAGAAGATTTGTGATCCTCCGAATTTGAATGATGAAACGAATGAGGACTATTTGAACATATAATCTAGATATTATATACACATTTTAGGTATGATTTAACAATTCAATCTAAATGTTCACAGTTATATTTCAAAGTGCCGGACATGACTCTGTCTGGATGCTGTGTGGACCAGCACTCAGTGCAGGTTTACTCCTCTGCCAAACCCCGGATCATAACATGTAAGTTTACAATGTCATTTGAACCTGTTGGCTGCATGCACATTTTCTGAAACTAAACCTTGTTTCTCTGTCAAATATGCAGCCCGAGAACTTCAATCCAAAGAGTATTTCATATGGAATTCAACAGGTTCTGCTCCAGTATCCTCTGGGCAGAAGATGCTGTAGCACGGACACACGTGGAGGAGCACAGTGGAAGAGTGCTCAGTGAATCAGTCAGTTATGGGACTGAATAGACTGCCAGGCCTGATATTTGACCCCATGACATTTGTTTGTTACTACTCTGTAGTTCCCTTCAAAACAACAAGAATATTTAGTGGATGAAGCGGATGGGAAGGTGGTCGTGTTGGCCCCAACACACACATGTGAAACACTTTGTCCTCACCCAGCACGGCTCATACTTCACAAAGTTGATGGCAATTGTTTCTGGCAGAAGTATTGATTTTGCTTATTAAAATACCTGCCTGAAGTTCCTACTTTATCCCCCAACGTCCCCCTCCTCCCGTTGCATATACAAGGGCCACCCCTCGCTCTGACAGTCCCACTTCAGTGACTCTCCATCAGCCGGATAATTAGCAGCTGGGGCCTTGTCATCAGCTGTTGCGGGCCTCGAGGAGAGGGGCGGCTGGGCTGTGAAAGGCCCGGCTGCTCCAGCCAGTGTCTTGGCTACAAAAGGCTACTCTTTAGAGCTGGCAGGAGTCCTTGCCCCCACCCCCACCCCCTTTGACCCCATCCCCGCCCTGTCAACTAGTGACTACTTCAAACACACAACCTCTCCCACCAGGCTGTGATTGAGCACTGACCCTCTGTCCCTCAGAGACATTAAAGCAGCCAGTCTCATTCAGCTCGCAGGACCTGGCTAATTGGTGAAAGAGTCACAAGGATGGTTGATGTCGGGCCGCCTCTAGAGGTTACACAGGTGTACTAAACTGATTCATCTAGAACTTTATATTTATTGTTATAACACACTTGATGGGTTAGTTTCCAATTTGTAAGCATCACTTGGACGAATGCTATCTGAGGAGGGGTGACGTTATTCCAAGCTGACATATGACAAGGTGCGTACTAACTGTTACAGTTCTACTAGGAAAGAACTACTTCATTGCACTAAGTTGAATGAATAACCAGCCGCTGAAGGGTTAAATCAGAAGAGATTGTGCCCCACCATTCCACACCAGCCAGACTCCTCTGAGTGCCC
>CAAKHC010020422.1:202387-219603 GCA_901007825.1 Macroramphosus scolopax
ACCGGCTCTCCCCGCTTGTTTCGCTGCCTGGTGTCTCAGCATGAGACTCAGAGCCATCCTCTCCTGGTGGGATGTGAAGAGACACAAGTAATGAGAAGAGAAATATCAACTAGATGAAATATTTTTTTCTTTTTCAATGAGGTAGCTTCTTGTTATTTCACATTCAAGCTTATCCTGTATTCTTTACATGGCTGTACGTTGTAAATGTCTTAGGTTAGCACTGTGGCTGGGCATGTCCTAAATAGCTTTGTCGCCTCTTGATGCAGCACGTTCTGTACACCCGTTGTATTCAGGTGTGCACAGAAACCTGACGCCCAGAAAGCGAGAGTAAACCTAACCACATGACATTCCACAAGAAAGTCATGTCAACCTTGGTGCTCATGGCTGCTTGTTTAGTACAATCCATATAGATAGATAGATAGATAGATAGATAGATAGATAGATAGATAGATAGATAGATAGATAGATAGATAGATAGATAGATAGATAGATAGATAGATAGATAGGTAGAAGGGGTGTGCGGTGTGTGTGAGAGAGAGTCTAGATCGGCTCAAAGCAAAGATTCGTAATCACACTAATGAGCCTGTCGGTTGCTGGCCGGGAAACTAAAATGTGCGATATTTCTGAAAGAGAGAAGCTGCTCTTTCATTCTTTTACATTCGGTGTGCTTCTCTTCATCCACCAAGAAAAGTGGTTCTCCTAGCACTGACAAAACATAAAGCTTTTAGTGTTGGATACAGGCTCCTCTGTCCTCAGGTAAAAGCCACTACACAGGCTCATCTGGTGCCAAGATGCAGTAATATTATAACAGTACTATTCCCCTGCCTCGGGAAGCAGCTCTCATGGCCAAAATTGTATTCTCATTACAGGCTGTATTATTGCTGACTAACATTGGTGCTAAAAGTTGCAGAGGAAACAATATTCTGTGGTGTACCAGACATTACAGCACAGTATTGCACAGAAATATCTCAGTAAAGAAAGCAGTATACGAGGTTTACTTCTCGTATACTTCTATGGAAACCTGCTCAAATTAAAAACACGTCAAGTATTCAGACTTCTTCGTTGAACACCGGCTGTCACAAACAAGGATGTTTCTCTCACAAGAAAATGAAAATAAAAGCTGAACTATAAAGTAGATTCTTACATGTATTAATGAATGAATTCCTAAAAGTTTTACCCAAATACATAAAACTGCTGATAAAATATTAGCTAAATAATAAAATTCTGCCAAAGAACAATCTACAATAACTGCATAAAATGAAGAATATCTACACTCACTGGCCACTTAATTAGGTAAACCTCTGCAATGTAATGTAATACTGTTACTAAGCTTCTAATATTTTAAGTAAAGGTAATAATTCTACTTTACATTTATTATTGAGGTCGTAGCGGCTGAGTGCAATTTATGGAAAAGGTGCTCTTATGTACAGAACGTAAAGGGGGTGACCAAAATATTAGATACAACGTTCAATTTAAACCACTGCGAACAAAAATGTCAATAAGAACATCTAGATAAATGAAAACCTCTCAGGCAGGGTCAATAAAACTGACATTATCCTTGTGAAAGCAGGATTTATGGACTTGTTAGATTGTACCTAATAAACTGGCAGGAGACTGTATACATGTCTAATATATATATATATATATATATATATATATATATATATATATAAATATTATATGTAAATAAAAGCAATAATGGTAATTAATAAGATACGCTCCATTTGAGAATTTGAAGAAACTCAATAGTTTTACAAGTAGTATACATGTAGCTTACTATGGCTAAAAAGGAAGTAGTTTAAAACATTGACAAGATGCCAATTCATGGCAGAAGTCTGAGTGCTGCAGTGTGTCATTCATTACAGGCACTCTTTAATGGACCTCATCCACCCTGGATGACGCAGTATGCTGCTCGAACCTCACATTTCAATCTAGTCTGTGTTTTATCGCACCACTGACGCTGCATGCCAGTGACATTGATGGATGGACCCCTGCTGAATCCAATATGAAGCTCACAGTCGTGTCTGCAGTGTTGTGCAGGCTCGCTGAGGTTTAAAACAGCTTTAGGTCTTTATCTAAATTAGGTCAGAAAACATGGCGATACTGATACTCAGGTAAAAGGAGATTAAGGGTATCTTGTTGCAATCTCTGACACAAAAGTAAAATAGAGGGTGGCAGGATTTAGATGAAGTTCAAGGCTCTTATGGTTAAGCACATTGTAGAGTTGAGAGTAGAGATGCTCGATCAGATCAGACAAGTGAACAGATGTGAAAGCAGCTGACTTGGAGCAGTTTGTTTTTTTAACATCAATGCACGGCAACACAGAGAAACCAGAAACAACCAAACATACGCTGCTTCTACTTCACTTCCTGTCAACACATTCGACCTCTCATCTGTGCCAGCAGGAATAGCGGAATCTTCAATTTGTTGATTTAATATCCTTAATTGACTCGCCTCTCCTTCACTCCGCCTGTATTTCATGTGAATACCTGGACACTCAACATACACTTCAGTGCACAGGATGTCTTAAGGGAGACAATATGTTGCTAGTCATAAAATATATAGCATAAAGTACCTCACAGTTTCAAACAGAGTATCTATATTATGATGGTAAAAGTAAAGCTAACAACTGCAGCTAATGAAGTTCATGCAAAAACCTACAGAAAAAGTACAAAAAGTATAGTATGGACGGCATCTTGGCCCTCTCTGGTTTTAGTTTACCTTCAGAGATGGGGCAGGTCAGGACCTGAGTGCTGTAGGAGCTGAGAGGAGCCACTCGGGCTGAGTGCTTCTTCATCCTCCACTGGGGCCACAGCACACTTTCCTTCCCTGGGAAGTGTATGTGTGCGTGCGTGTGTGAGTATGCGTGCCTGGGCTGCTGCTGCTGCTGCTGCACGCTCAGCAGCTCCTCCTGCTAGCCCCGTGCATCCTGACTCCTCCGCTTCTTCTTTGCGCTCTCGACTGCCCCCCTCCTCCTAGATCTCTGTCAACTCTTCTGTCTTCTTCCCAGCACTCCAGTCCTGACTCTCTGTTCCTCTCCAGCCTGGCTCCCTCACTGCACTGGTGCTTAGTCTTTCCTTCCCTCTCTCTCTCTGTCTGTCTGGACGGTGACAGAGCTTAATGGAGATAGCTCAGTGGAATCGCAGTGAAGTGGAGACCCTTCTGTTGCACTGTCATGCCGTGATCCAGCACTGCCACTGTCTCCAAGGGAGACTGAGCTTCAAGTGTATGTGGCATGGCGCAATCACTCCCTTCATCTCTTTCTATCCTCCCCCTCCTCATTTCTCTCTGTCTAACTCGCTTTTCCCCTCCTCTTCTTTTGCTCCACAAATCAGCAGCTTTGTTTGGAAGGTAACCAAGCAGCCCAGGACTATTATGCTGTGTGAGCTGCTGTCCCCTCCTTTCCTCCGTCCTCCTCCCTCCCCTCCCCTTTCTACCTGGGCAAGCATCTCGCTCCATTCCTCTCAGGCTATTGCTATCTACACTTGTCCTCTGTCGTCCAATGACTTTCTCTTTTCTTGGCACGTTTCCTGCTCTTCACTATTCAGTGAGAATCACATTATAGGCAGAGCTCCCTCCTACTACATTCACTGCAACGTCAACCAACTGAGCTGGGGAAAAGACATAAATACAGTCCCATCCAGTACATGCAGATTCTGTCATCCGCTGAGTGCAGTGTTCTGTGTTTTGAAGAGGGATGTGGAGACCTCTGCCCCCACATAGTCCTCAAATCACTACTGCACATCACGACTGCGGTATGCTTCCCACACTATATTCCCAACTTCCCCTCCCGGAAGGAGGCAGTATTAAAAATAACATATAGTTTAGGTTACGTCTTACACTTTCATGTTCAACGTTTGAGGCATCAAACTCCCTGGTTATTTCTCTTTTGTTGCTGCGGTGGGTCTGCGTGGATGCAGAACGATATCTTGACCAGGATGAGTTACTTCCTCAAGTCTTAGATTATTGCCTTGCAAGACAATAACCATCTTGGTTACCTTCAGACAAGCTAGTTCTTTCCCTCTGTCATCAATCTTAATGATTCGCTTCACTTTGAACAGACAAGTAGCATGCAAAGACAGTTTAAGGGGATATTTTTGCATTAATTCTTGTGATGAGGTTTTGGCAGGAACAGATTCAAAAACTTTTTTCCATCACTGTTGCACACTCGAGGAAAACCCTCCGTCCACCAGCAGCCGGTGCAGACATGAGGCGGGTCAGACTCGGCCGTGTTATTCACCCATGGGACTGTGGCCGGGAGTTTCCATCTCAAGGAAAGCCCTCTGGTCATCCTATCTCTATCTGTGGTCTGTCTCTTGCTGATTTAATGGACAATGATATTACTCTGGCCTTTACATCAACACCATATGAGGCTTTCCAGTCTGTAATACTATCTTGATAAAACCTATGATATGCTTTGCTCACCCTTTTCTAAAGTCAATACCAGTCAAGCCAGATACACAGACAATGAATGACCTGAAACAGATAAATAAATGAAGTAAACAAGCAATACAGTAGGTAAGTTACGTTGTCTAAGCTTAAGAATATGGTTAGATGTAAATGAGAAGTAATATCTGCGACAGGATCTCTATCATTACATCACTATCACCCTGAATGCCTCCTCGTCTCATCTGCCTCTACTCTCCAATGCTCATTATCCAAGTTCTGGCACTGCAATACAGAGCACAGCAGAGTGCTTCTCTTTGTATTTTCCAAGCTGGTAGAGAAGAGAAAGCAGCACAATCACTGTACGGGTCGTTGTTGAAATGGAAAAAATGCAGGGCCGCGTTCCAGCAACAACATGGTTCGTATTTGCTGAATTCAATATTGGGAACACAGTTTGAAAAAGCAACACTTTTTTTAGGAAGGAAAATGCCACAGTGAAATCCCACGTATCTCCCATGATCCCTCAACGTCTCGGAATGAGTGCAGGACAAATGCAAACGCATTAACTGATGTCATGAGAATGAGGCTTGATTAACGTTGTGTTACGTATTTCATGGCCATTTGGGGGCAGCACAGTCCCCTGACGCATCGCTGATATGTGTTGATATGTCAAATATGTGTTTCTGTCCATCTTGTGATCCAACATTCACCCTTCTATAGTTCTGTGCGTAAAGTCCTGGAGGAAATATCTTACTCTTTTGGCTACTCGATGTCACCAGCTAGTCCCAACTGTGTCCTTTTGCCGTTTCTAGCCAGAAGTGTACAGAGAGTTTTTAGAGCGGTTTCTCTGAACACAGCTGCCTCCTGCAACTGAAAACATCAACAGTAGAGCTACAGCAAGATGTCTAAACTGGCTTTCTGATTCTGATTCTGATTAAACCTGCTAGGATACTCAGTTAAATGGAGGAGACCTACAGAGTCAGACGATAATTCTCTGTAGGTTCACCACTGGATGAAACACCTCTGACATTACACGTTCATTACACATGCACATAAATGTGTGTGGTGCAAGAACGGCTGAAACTGAAGCTGGTATGTCAGGTGTAAGCAGGGGATGAACTGGGGTATTGATCCCCTGAGACTAGGAGGGTTAAACTTAAAAATAGACTTGCTGATGAGTGGAGCCAAAAGCTAGACAGGGAGGGACAAGAAAAACGATCTAGTCAGCAAAGCCCAGGATGCTAAGCGCTATCAGATTAAGAGAAACTTCTGGAGCACAGGCACTCCAGGAAGCCCCATCTCAATCTGGAATATTAGACAAGGGACTGAAAGTTTGCAGGTTCTCTCTCTTCTCCGTCACTGCCGTTTGATAAACATTATGTGAAAATACAAGTTCAATTTAATGCATTGTTTTTTTCACATTTTCACATCATCATCTTTCTATTTCTTTTGCTTCTTTGCAACGCGACAGCATGATAGACATCACAAATACTTGTACACACTCTGTTAGAACTGCGCTAGAAAATACAGCGTCCCAAGTGAACACATTTATAACAACAGCTCTATGAGAAGTTTAAAAGAAAAGAAAAACATCATATCCTTCTATAAACAAGGTGGGTGTACCCAATAAACTGTCAACCAAGTGTATATCAAACAATCGTACTGCTGCTTCACAGATCAAAGGACCAAATAGCAAAGCCTCCCTCCATTTACCTCCATAGCAACAGCTGTACTCTCGTGCACTGATGCACGCAACCCATCCAGGCTCTATTGTCATTTAGATTTTCCATCACTCCTCAGTTATATTAGGCCCTTTGTCTTTAGCACGGCAGGGACAAAGAGCAAAGAAACGGGATGAGAGGAAGATACCTGAAGGTGATTTCAGCTGTAATAGGGACTAAAGAACCTCGCTAGGGTCTGTCAGATGAGCCTCAACTCATCGCACCTCAGATCATCAACTCAAAGCAGTTGGAACAGTGGAAGATGAGGACACCTAGTGGTAAATAGGATGGACAATACAGGTGAATGGACAGGGACGTGTCTGGTTGGTAATCCACACTCGGGAGAGACAACTTGTTACTGAGCTCCAGTAAAACATCTTCCACCATGATGTATATGTGTTTACTGGGAGGAAGGCAGCTGAAACACTGAAGCTATATTTGTTTAGCTCTAAGCTGCTCCCATTTACCAGCGTGGGCTACTTTGGTTTGACTTGTGCCTCTAAGAAAGACAGCGGAAGATGATGCACATGTTGGCTGCCAATAAATAAACACCTGTCACCTCATGATACTTTCTCATCTTTACATTTTAGTACTGGATGTAGTCAAATGAATAGAACACGCAACAAGACACATAGAATAATTCAAATAGGCCACTAGATATGTCATTGGTAACGGCCCAACCTTACTACATTAGCCCAGATATTTAGCTAATATTATGCACGATTAAAGGGGAGTGAAAGTTGAAAAGGTACAAAGCAAACTACCTGCAGCTTCTGTGTGTGAACAAGTGCCAACGTAATACGTTAGTCACTCTTTTGATGTATGATTATAAATGGTAATTGATCTCAGCAGTATACACTACCGTGTCTGGCATTTCTCTGGAGGATGAGGGTGGTTTATTGTTGATGTTGCATTTATACACCCCATGAGGGCACTGTTTGGCAGCTGACAAGGCTGAGCAATAGTCAGAATAATGAAACAGCCATTTCCAACCGTACACATATTGTTCCCCGAAGTTTTCTGAGATTGCATTTGGATTACAGGAAATGCACCCTTGAAGCGAAATTCCTGGAGCAAGCAGAAATATTCAGTCACCTGACATACAGTACTACAACATATGGCTGAGAACATGGTGGCATGAGTAGAGGTCAGCAGTTCTGTAACTCCTGTGGAGAAATATTGTACCCCATTTCATCAGCAGTGTTTTTGCCTATCCCAGGAGAATGTCAGACTAACAGCACTCCAGGAGTCATTCAGGCAAAGCTCATATCCCATTCGACACAAGGCTAGTTATAAATAGCTCTGAGTGAGCAGGCATGGGAAGGGGATAGCGCAAATTAAGTGCATGAACATGCTGAATGTTGGTGGAAGAAGGTGGAGATTAACACTGGTTAAATGGTTAAAAAATGCAAAGTGAATTGTTAAAATGAATAAGCATGAAGGAATCCAGATACAGGTCTGTATTCTTTGTATATCACAGTGAGAAACATTACTTCCTTCATAATTTCCCTCTGAGTATCTATCACTGCCTTGCTGTGATGCCAGTAATGGGCAACAAACACGGGCACAATGCTGAGTGGGACTTCCACTACATGCACCTGTCATTTCTCCTGTACCAGGAGGCCTATTTGCCCAGCGGGGAGTGCGCCAGCTCTACTGACTTGCCCCCTTTTAAATTAGATATTTAAAACAAGACACACAGAAAATGATTGTGGTGGTTTTATGGAAGATGCTGAGGAAGCCTTTATTGCACGCTATTGCAGTGTGCTCCAGCATGAGTCAGGCGGCTGTTGTAAGAATATGCTGTCCTTTCTTTTTCTGGTTTAAAGTCGAGCCCATCCATGTCTCGTAGCTTTATTATCTAATAAATCTGTGCAACAGGATATACTGCAACTTGCTTGTTTAAGGTATTCATGTCTTGTCACTGCACTTACACCATTATATCACAAACAACACACTGTGATACAGCCTAGACCATGCCACCAAATGTAGTACACAATCCCCCTCAGAGGCATCTCCTTATTTTACACAGATGGCAAGTGACAATAATAGCAAACTGGCACCAGATTCTTACTAAATATATCATTATGCCATAGGCTTGGCAGGATGAGCCCACTGTTCTAATTACGTGACGCTTTGTCTGACCCTTTTTGGAAAGTGTTACTCCACTTACAACTGTAGGAACAAAACTAAGTAAACAAAAGGAGCTTCCTGCCTTCACATCAGTAATCTAAGCAGAGTACGTCTCACTGACAGCCGCAGCAACAGCCTGCTTAATAACTATGCAAGCAGGATAAATTGCGACAAGTAGGCTGCCCTGAGGAATACCTTCTGTTGACTGCGGCATATTCAGAAAATGATTTGATGGATAGGTGGTGAAACACAGGGCTTTACAGAAGGCATATTTCATCAGAAAAATGGGAAATGTCTCTTAAATCAAATAACCTGTCAGCTCGCTGGCAGACTGATTTTGCAGGCTTGGTATTGCTGCTATTACGATGCACACCTGCTCCTTATACCTGAAATTACAGCACGGACGACATCCCATCTTTCATTCTACTCTGCTACAGGACGAGATTGGGCAATGAAATGGGAAAAACCCAGGCCTGTTTATTGGGAACAATATTGTGTGAAGATGCTGCTATTTTGACGTTCAAGAGTCACTAAAAGACGGGAATATTTAACCCTGATGTTTGAAAATTACCAATGAGCAACAATTAAATATTTAAAGGTGGGACGGTTGCCAAATAAAGAAGCTTGTGCTCTATATTTAACACTCACAAAACACAAACCATGCTTTACACTTCAAGCCAACAGGGGGCAACATTTCACCAGAAAGTTGGAGAATCCAAACTGTTGTGACAAAGAAAAATGACTACCTTGAGCCAGAGGGTGGAACACTTAATGTACCAGTCAATATTACATTCAAACACTCACCTGTGATCACAAGCTTTCACACTGCTACACAATGGAATGCAACAGGGCTCATGGACGAGCCCCATTGTAGATATGGAGGGAAGACTCTAAGCTAACAATCCTTACTTTCAGATGATTATACACTAATGAATATTGTAAAAAGTCCGACACACTGGTCCTTTAATTATCAAATTTTTGTATCACTGCCAAACCCTGTACCATCTTGAGAGGGGTTCGTTTTTGCCATTTCTCAAAGGTCTTACAATTGTTAAAGATGTTTATTTTCAAATGGTTTCAAGTTCAATTAATTTCAGTTTCCAGAGCCTCTCAGTGATCAGGTGTTCTTTCCATCTATTACCATGGAAGAGAAGGTATGTTCTCAAATGAAAGAAATGTGATTGCATGCGTGGTTAATGTACTCCAACTGACACCCATGACAAACAGGATGCAGTTAATGAGAGGCAGGCTCATTTCCTTTTCCTTGGTCTGTATCTAAAATTCCATTCAGGTGCTCTCGGCTCATCCAAACAAGCATCCAGAGGAGCCTCAGCTGACACTGTTCCTGATTGAATCTGAGCATTTCCCTTGAGATTTAAAACAGGCGTGTTACTCTGCAAGAGTAATGCATAGAGTTCAGTAGTAGGTCTGGGTTGTAACATGAAAATACTGTGAGAATATCTCTTCTGGATGTTTTAAGACATGAATTTGTGAGCTTTTACGTAACAGCCAGGGGAACGTGTTAGGGAGCCTGCGTGACAAATCCAATTCATCTGGGGTGAAGTGTATCAGCATCTGAATCACAAGAGGGTTACAGACACGACCGTTGAACAGATACATTTAATTCAGCTGTTGAAGAAAAGTGTCTCTTCATACTTCTCCAATATACATTTAGCCAATTATCTTACAGAGAGGTGAGAGTCAGGCCTTCTGTTGTGACCATGAAGCCATTTATAAAACCAGTGAATTGCTTTGTGATGAGGGCTGCAGTGGTTGTTCTTCCCTCCTGTTGTAATCCCACTGGCACATAAAGACAGGAGGGCAAGATTTAAACATCATCCCACAACAGAGTGCATCATCAGCTCACTCCTCAAATCCCAGTCTTCGTCCCTGTGTCAGCGTAATTCTGTATATTGCTCCACCAATCAAATCCAAGAAGAGAAATAAAAAAAGACATTTATAGCATTGAAGTACTGCCATATCTCCAAAATTGATGTCCGGAGATAGCAGGCACTATGGTCATACGTCACAGAAAGAGCTGTCCAACTCCTCTTATGGAAAATGTATTGTTTAAATTAAACATCAATGTGATTTACTCGTGAATTTGAGATTGACAATTACTTGCATATCCTTTATATTGTGAAATATTGTGTATCACCTTGTTTTCAGTTGAATAGTAAAAAAATATAATGTTTTTTCTCTCAATCAGTATTAAATTCCCTGACAGGCTGCACGTTTATCATCATAAAACCCTGTGATCTCTTTTATTGACAGCTGGCAAAGACAGGCGTGAGTCTGTCGCAGCTCTAATTACTCTACTTTGTTTCTGCATTTTCTTACTCACTTCTGTGGCTGGAGTATCCTGGGTTGTAGCCGTAGTAGCCGGTGATCCTCAGAATCCGGTCCTCGATGTCGTGCAACCCGTTGGCTGTCACTTTGGGGCCGCAGTCCATGAAGGCTGCACAACTGCCACGGGTCGGCGTCGCTTTGCCCGGCAAGTGTGTGTTCTTCAGGGGCTCCAGCCGGATGCAAGGCTCGTCTCCACTCTCCAGAACACTCTCGGAGCTTATCATTGCAGGTCCGAGCAGACAGAGATCAGAAGAGAGTCGCTATGAAACCTGATCACCATGCAAAAAAAAAAACCCGGGGCTGCAGCAACAATTAGCAGGACAAGAGGACATCCAATTCACATTCCTCCAGTGATGCTCCCGGACGCTGAGCAAGGTGACCAAACTCCAGGAGTCTGGCAGACACGAGACACTAGGGGGCGTGTCACTACTGTCACATGCTTTGAAATCAATTAAATAAAGAAATAAAACTTGGCTGCAAGCAGCACACAACAGGCTGCATAAAAACAAATGAACAAACCAATGCCACAAATAGAAGTGTGCACTCTAATTGAAAGTACCATCCATGGATTATGTCAATTTACTGTCAGGTTTAATGTGTTGAGCAAAAGCACCACACTTGTTCACAAAAGCAATTGTTAGTTATGTGATGTGATTGTATGTTATAAGTGATGTTACTTTAAACTTAAACTCTGCTGAAGGATGAAAAGAAGAATAGCAGCTCTCTCTATTTGTAAACCAGCTACGCTCTTTAAAGATGCAAAAACAACAACCATTTCAATATTAGCTTCCCTTGCCTCTTTCATTTTTATTGCTTAAAATAATTTTCCTCTAAATTTAGCTTTACCTTACTTTGGCTTTAAATATGAATCATTGAATCCAAAAGGTGACATTTATCAGATTACCTTATTAGGTTTCCAATCTATGGCCAAACAATCAGACCTGCCTCCTCACAGCTGTTAACACTGACATCTATGTGTATTAGCTGTTTTGAGTTAGCATTACTACTAACACACAACAGCTAACTGACAGAGATTCCAGAAGAAAACATGCTAATGAGCGATAAAGAGATGTGAACAGGAATGAGCAAGTCGGCTGTTCACCTACTTAATTGAAAGTTAATTATATTCCTATTTTGTCAACTGGAGGCACAGTATGCCTGCTGTTATCAGCAATGTAGTGTTATCAGGAATGCTAAGGGTGTAATCGTTAGCCTAGCTAACATTAGCACATTAGCTGTTAGCTTTATTGTCGTGAATTTTTTACCCATTATCATGGGATATGGCGTATCCACACCACAACACTTTTGAGGACATTATAAGCTTTTCTTGTCATTTAATGAAAACAATTTGACCAACTACACTTCCTGTAAAAGCAAAAGCAAAATCAGGCAATCACTCGACCACTTTATAATTCAGATGTATGATTGATATTTGGTTACAGTGTTCTGTGAGCTGTTGTCTGGTTAAAGTTTGTTAGTGAGGGACAAACGTCCACTGTGTAACACTACTGCAGAATCAGAAGTAGACTGGGAGTTTTAGCAGCTCCTACACAGTCACAACTCATCACTGCTGATTAGCTAATTAACGCCAGATGAGGGAGACATCGAACCTTCCCTCGTACCAATAACCCCTCATGGTAGCAGTAATGACTGTCCTAGAATCAGGGGTGTAAACGTGTCCTATTTTAGCAAAGATCTATGGGGACTTCTCCATTTATAGTGACAAAAATAGGTATTGGTCTGCAAGGACCATGGAGAGGGGAATGAAATGAGAACGGTCATTCGTTATAGCAGCTTAAATGTCACTTGAGAGGGGAACAAAGGAGAAAGCTCACTGAACACCACAGGAGCCTGATCGAAATGACCCTGTGACAACTAATCTTTTAGTTTTAGCAGTTAAACATCATATCTAAGCCCTGGTTTTAACTGACCATGCAGCAGTTGCAATGTATGATATTGTTGTGGACTCAAAGGTGATCATTCGACTTGATATTTGGGAGTGTTTGTGTAGCGTCGCTAGAATCTTTGAAGAGGCTTGCTTAAAAAAAACTTTTCTTCACCTCTTTGAGATGTTTTTTTTGTCCGTCTACGTCAATCAGTCTAAAATAGCTGTGCAAACAGCTGATTTTAGATTACAAAACATCGATAGAAGACGCTCTACAAAGATTAGATGGATCTTAACCCCTAATTTAACCCCTTACAAAAATAGACCCAAAAGATCACAAGGAATTTGTGTATTTTAGGAATCCGTTCCCTCTCGGTCTGTGGTATTTGTGGAACATATCTGCTCCATCATCCACCTGGACCACTCTGAGATGCTTCCATTTGTTGTTCACAATAAAATATGCATGTGAAACAAATGTGGCACATGTTTGTCTCACACGCTGGTTCACGGCTTTTGACTGCACTTCAATATGAGTGTTGTTTTTATTTCCAGCACATGTTTGAACAGTTTTCCCATCAGGACGGCAGCAAGTAGATTAGAAAGTTTGAGTGTATTTCTGTCTTCCATACCAAGTTTTTTTTTTATTATTTTCAACCAGTTATTATGACATGAATTTTATTCTGAGGTAAAACCCAGAACAATCTCTTTTCCTCAGCTGGCCACAGGTTTTGGGCTTGCTCGGAGAAGCCACTTGACTGGATCCCCCAGCTTGCAAATGCTGCACAAAAAAAAAATTCAGAAAACTGGGCTTCAAATCCAATAACTCAAGATGCAGTATTCCAGTGTCTCTCTGATACGCCTCTTTCCAAGTCCTCCACTCTTTGTGTGAAATCGATTCCCAGTGTGTGGAGAATTTGCGCCCCTGTTGGCATTGTTGTGCAGACGCATGCTGGGGTTTATGATGCCCTTGGATGCCAGAAGTGCTTCCTCCCCCTCTCTTACTTACTAAACCAATCTCCACCTCATGTTCTTTTGTTTCAGTTTGTCTGTGCTCCAAAGCACTTATCTCACACATTCAGTTTGGGGACAGCTTTGTGGTTGCAACAATGAAATTCCAATGCCCAGAAAGTTTCTTCATGCCTTTTGAAAATAGCTAATTTTTTATTGGACACTTTCTTACAAGCCTATACAGCTGCAGTCCAAAAAAAGTTTTCTTCAATCACCCCCTTTTGTTGTGGGTCTTTACAAGTCTGTATCATTTCTGCAATACAAATGTGAACAGCTCCATTAGATGATTTTGAGTTGGTTGCTGTCTTTCAAGTCTGAGGGACTGTCTATCAGCTGCTGGAAGAATATCTGCTCAAAGGCAAGATTGCTCTTTGACATCATTGGGCTCATTAAAAGTCTCTGCAGCCCACATTACGAGAACAGTTCTTGCATGAGCCTTGACAATGCAAGCCCTTGCTATTTAAATTTTAAATGCATATCTACTTCACTGTAGTGAGAGAACGTGTCTTTGTCCAGGGAACGCTAAAGAAATGATTCAGTCCTTTGAGTAATATCTTGAAAGCTATCATGAGAGGTCGATCTTCACAGCTTCTTTAATATAATCTATCATCCTTAATTGTCCCCAAGCACTGAAGATGCAATGAGGCTGACTTCAATCTCAGACAACATCATTAACATTCAGAGCATCCCCAGAAACAAATTCTCTGTGCACGATTAACATCGTTTTACCTTCCTCTCACCTCTAAGAGAAAGGAGTTTAAAAACAAGGATTATCTGACTCATTGGAACACTAAACATTTCCCTTTACCTGTATTATCTGTGTTGTGACAGGTGATATGTGTTCTTCCTGCACAGCCGTGCTCTCCCCCTGCAGCTTTTGCAATCGGGTGTGCAAAGATATTTTTTTTTTATCTTGGCTCTGATTTTAATCCTAAAGGATAATATGTTTTCCGAGATTCGTCGTATAAAAGTTTGACCATGACTTCCTTGTGGTAATGGGTCACTGACTCCTCCTGTCAGTGCTCGTGGTAGGCACTCAACCAATAAATATAATCCTTTGCCTAATAGGACATACTGAGGAGACAATACGTCCCATGTGACTTCATCCCGGGCCATCCCCAGCACAGCTGCACCCCCACAGAGGCTCAGCAAGTCACCTTAGAGATCAGTGACTGACTCCCCAGCCACCTTCTGTATAAATATTCAATGTGCACTAAAGATAACCTGGCTCGTGCCGCAGGAAGAGAGAAAGATGCGGGTTGTTCTACTGGAGAAGGGATTGTCATTTGAATACAGCGAGCCTGGTAGATAGTGGCGGCATGCCGTGTTGGCCATTAAAGGTCACGTTTGAAAGCTGGTTAAATATTTAATAACTTTGATCACCAGGTCTCTGTGGTGATGTACGGCTTTAATTAGAAAGCGAAAGGAGGGAGAACAATGAAGAATAAATAATCCTATCACAGCAGATTTAGGGTATGAATAATAAAAGTAGAGGCTGTTTTTTTGCACATTCAGTTGATTCTACTCTGTCTCTTTATCTATTGTGATGGAGTGCAAGATAGATATCGTAATGTCCTTTGAAGCATAATATGACCTTTCTTTGTTGTCTTCATCTGCAAAGAAAAACTCACCTGCTTACGAAGTCTCACAGAGCACCAAACGCCCTATATGATTTCCTCCTCCTCTGCTAAGTTTATGTGTCTCTAGGAGGCAATTGAATCTGCTTGCTCTCGTTTACGGAGGCCAGTCTGCATATAAATAAAATATACATTGACCAGATTGCATTTTTAAAAATAGACCATCCACCGTGTTTAGCCCCTCTGTGTTGTGCCAATTGACTCCATGCCATGTTTCATGCCTGCTTGAACAAACACTTAGAGGAAGACATGTAAGTACAGACTCTACAATACACATTACAAACTGTGGTTAGCAGAAGGGCTGCAAGACATCATTTTCATGTGTGCTGTACCTCAGACACTCCTGGCAATTAGCCTCAATGCCACATACCTACTACATCTAACGATAAGTGTTTTTGTACATGAAACTTTCATGAGCAACTGTAGGTGTCAATTTCTCTGAAGGTCAACAACTCGGTATGTGGCCATGCATTGTAAAGCACCTACACATGATTTAATTTTGCCTGACGAGATGCAAGAAGGTTGACACTGAACCGTCAGCAAAATGGAAATCACAATGTGTCTTAAGCCTGTCGCTTGCACATGAGAAATTACTTAGCCTTTGACCTTGTACTATACAGTTAAAAGACAATCAATACACCAATTCAAATGGATGTGAATTTCCCGGTAACAGTTCCATCTCATCATTAGATGTGGAATCATATAAGAGCTTTTTTGTGTTTTTGTCACAGTGTTTAGGAAACGTATGTATAAACAATATTAAAGGTGCTATATGTAAGGTGTGACAGACTCCATCAAGATGCATACGAGGATATACAAGTGATGTGTTTAATTGTACTATCATGATGGATTTTTGTTCTCCTTTTGTAAAAGCGGATCAGGGCTGTGTTCCTCTGGGTGACGTTTAACTCGCTCTCACCTGCTGAGGCCGGGATGCAATCGCTGCAGATTTATTGCCTCTGAACATAACAAAGTTAAATCCCTCAGTGTAGCTTTTCTGCATGCTCCATCCCTCCTAACTGCCATCAGGATGATGGATTAGCCTGCCTGCGTGAGGGAGCCGGGGAGCAAAGGCTGGACAACAAGAGCGAGGATGGGACATTTACCGTGATTGACCAGAAGAGATTGTGAGTAATGTTCCTGTGGATATTAGCTCGGGATCTATCTTACCCTCACCCGCTCAGAGTTCAGATTAAATCAGGATATTTCCAATACCATGACAGATGTCACTACATTAGATATCTCATCAAATCTGCGTCTATAAATCTCAAAATGAATTTTGGCCCAAACTGTCCAATGAATCAGAAGGATTTTGAACAATTATCTGCTAGTAGTGTGGTTCGTTTAAAATGTGCCTGTTTCAAACCGGACGATTGCTGCTCAAAGGGATGATTTGTAAGGGAGCTAACCCGCTAGGAGCAGACCATCATAATTCGTTATACCACTTTGTGCCTCAAGAGGTGACAGTGAGTCACTCAAACGAGAGGAGCCCTGTTGTACCAGAGGGCTACAGCTATAACCGTCTCTCTCTGAAAGTCTTCCCCCATCAGTAGCAGGGAAAATGAAATGATGCACCAGCCCCTTCCATATTGTCACAATAGGGGTGGACAGCCGTAATTTCTGGTGAGATGTGTGCACCAAGGCTGGTACCGTTACGTTACAATGAAGCATCCTGCAAGCAGGTCACTGAGTTCAGTGATTGTAATTCAGATTTTTTATCTGGTGACATGCACACACATCAACAGACAGAATACACTAAGGATAGGGGACAAGGTCTTAAGACATCATCTTTATAGAATATCCGATTTGTTTCACCTCATCTTCTGTAACAATCGATCCCAGTGTGACAGCACGCTCTTGAAGCTGTTCATCAGATGAGCTGTAATTCAGCAGTCAAACAATCAAGACTTAAATCTCACCCCACTATGCAGCAACTATTGAGCCGCAGCGGAATCGCTGTGGATCCATTTTTTTATTTTGTGACGTTAACACAGTCGTCTCGTCTGCCTGCAGTACCACATCAGCTCAATTACAGTTGACTGCTGAGATAGGCGTCTCACGTCTACTCCATGGGCAGAGTCCCATTGAAGTCTAAGA
>CAAKHC010020428.1:0-26152 GCA_901007825.1 Macroramphosus scolopax
GAAGTTTGACGGTCTGCAGCAGAGCAGGAGAGGCCTGTTGTTTAGGAAAGTGTGGCAGGAGGCAGTCCGACCTGCCTGAGGGGAACATTTTTCCACAGCAAACACAGGAAAGTTTCCAAAAAGGGAAAAAAAAGAAAAAAAAAAAAAGCTTATTTATTTTAATTGCCTACTAATCATACCGGCTGTGACAACCGTTGCTTGATGTGAGAGGAAAGTAATGAAATTATTGTTCCATTCTCTTGGAGCCGCTCTTATCGGACGGAACATTGATGTGCGGCGCTGCGTTCGGTCTCCGACTTGGCGGTTCGCCTATGTGAACATGCCTTCTTGGTTTGTTTGAAGTGAGCTGCCAGCCGGATGGTCCAGGTAGCTGGCAATCTGCCCGGAATATTTCCTCATTACTCTTTAAAACAATGTTGGAAGAACGACTCAAATTGAAAAAAAAAAAAACTGTGTCAGTTACAGGCTGCGAAAAAAAGCCAGGTAGAAGAGAAACAGCAGCATCAGCGTTTCTTTTTAGGGAGCCAGCTGTTGGCGGGATGGAAGCCCAGCCGGAGGACACGGGAAATATTACAGGTAATGAAAGATCAAGGATATCGTGCTCTTCTGTCGTCATGGATTCACCGGAGCTTCTTCTGGACTTCTCATAACGCAATTAAGAAATAGTATTTTTTGACAGGATCCAGTTTTGCACAGCAGCGAACCCCGGAGACGCAGCTCCGCTATGACTATTAGTGAGATGAGTTTATTGGCACCGTATCCATGGTTACGCCGGTCAAAACACCACCGTTGACGTCTGTTCAGAGGAAAAACAAGATGTGGCTTCTCACCACAAACACTTGTTGGACGCACTGTTGCAGGACGGAATCTATCAGCGTGAATATGCATGTTTAGTTACTAGTTTTTTAATAAAGCCAATGCACCGAAAGGACTTTGAGCGTTACATGAAATACAAGTGGACTTGTCTAGGTCTGTCTCACACTGATGACGCACTCGTCTCAGGTTGACTTTCCAAACCGGGCTGATCCAGGCCTGTGACGTCATCTAACAGACTCCTTTACACCAAGTGGAAATGCAAATCGCCGCAGCGTCGTTTGTCTCGGCCGAATGTGCTGACGGAAAATCCCTAGAAGTGGCCGGTCTGCCCACCTCAGGTCACGGCTGTGTGCAGGATCAGCGGTTATCAACCCAACACACACACAACAAGAGAAACTTGGCTTTCATATAAAAACCACAAGATGATAATAAAGTGCTGACATGAGCATTTGTATTCACTTCTGCTTTGTCACTGGGTGGATTCTCCCTCCTGATTCTGCAGGATCGGGACCGTGAAATTGAAAGTGCAGCTTTATGCAACGTTATGTGTCGTGGATAGGTCGGGCCGAGCTGACACTCGACCTGAACTCAACACCTCTGACTTGACTACCCGTTTCCACGCAAAGGGGCGACACACTCTTAAGGCTGGAACCGTTTGTGGGTCTGACTGTCGCATCCGCCTCCCACAACCATACAAATCTCCCTTTGTGACAGCGCATGATAGACAGGCATTGATGCAGCCATGGCAACCGGGCAACCGACAATGCCAGGCGGCGCAACCCTGAGCTGTGAGTAGAGTTACACCGAAGGGAAAAATGATCTCCGAGCCCTTCAAGGGCACGTTCTGTATAGCCCGACGTGCACTTTGTGGTTTCGCTGTCGTACTCAAAAAAAAAAAAAAAAAAGCCGTTGATATAAACACACGGGCAAATAAAAGGGCAGGTTTTATTGTCCACTCTCAGGGCTGGCGAGCAAATAAAACCAGTCGGTGGCCCTACATGGTGACGGCGTCGGGAGTGGATTAGAAAACGATTGTTTATATAAGCGAGGCAGGATTTTCTGGCCCACTTATAAGGAAAAATAACATCCGAGCGTGGTGGTAAAATACGTTTCAGAGCCTCCGAGGTAAACAAACAGACCCCTGAAGCTCCAGTGTGTGAAGCGCTGTGGTGTAACTCAAGCCCCCGCCTCCGAGGGTTGCTCTCGGCCCCTCCCTTCCCGTGTACAAACCTGTTCCTCTGTTGCTCCTCGGCCCCGATGATCGAGTGTCACGCTCTTTGTCTAGGTTGCACTCAGGAAGTCGGGTCACAGCGAACCACGACGGAAAGTACTATGAAGTTATAACGAACTGTAGCGTCAATAAATCATCCGGGGTCAAACTGGGGTCAGCACACATAAAATATAACGAGTGGTTTATCTTTTATAATTCTGTTAAAATGTGACTTTGATTAAGACTTTGCAACGCTTCACAGCTCATGCTCAGCCTATCCAGGGGGGCGTCGGGATGAGAGACGTCTGAGAAGTACTCGCGGTACGAGTTAAAGCAGTATGCGGCCGAGTCTATTGGCATGTAAAATATCTTTGGAAGCACGGCGTTATACGGTTTCAGGTCAAATTCCAGAGGGAGTCTCAGATGTAGGGAAGTGCTGTGGGTGTGCGTCATAAGTCGGGCTTTGCTCTGTAGTATGTAGATGTGAGGGTGATTGAAATGATTCTTGCGGTTCTAATAAACAGCGATTACAGTAATGAGCCTCCACTTTACTTTGATATTGTATATCTGAGCAGAAAGAGGCACCAGGTTTATTTTTAACCAACCAATTGAATCCACAGAACAATTAGAGGCCAGGTGGATCGGAAGTGAGGATGCAGAGATGAAATATGATGGGACTTTTCCATCTGCTCCGTACTCATGGAGGCAGGGAGAGAATAACTTGAAGGTTTGACCATTTCGGGAGGCGTGATGTTATACAAACAAGATGTATCTAGAAGGACAGTGAAGTATTTCGGTCATTCTGCTGACGGACGAGACGGAAAGTAACGAATGTGACCAAGTTCAAAGAAAATCGGGGCCTTGTTGTTTTATAATCCTCCTAAAATACAGAAAAACAAACAGCGACCGCTAGTTCAAAGGAAGAGATTAAATTTACAGAAGTCGAGCGGACTGTGTTCCTCTAAGCCCGGCCTCAGATTTTCCTGCACTGGAAAGTCTTGTTCCTCTGTGGTGGCACTGGTCTTAACTTGCTTGCAAATGTGCCAAAGGTTGTCTATGCAGCCCAACCGCCCCGAGGGCAGAGGGAAGCTCTCCGGCTGCCATAAATAAAACCGGGGGAAGTTCCTGCTCTTGGAGCGCTCGCGTACCGAACCTCAGGTTTGTTCACCTTTTTTTGCGCTTGTAGTAACCAAGGTGCCAAAATAAAACATAAAGCTATAAAAAAGGTATAGAGAGATGAAGAGATGGAAACACAGATGTCTGTATTTTAGTGCACAGAGTGGACAGCCCTCCATCCCCCAATGGTCTGCCCCGCAATGATCTCATCCCTCTCACACAAAAGAGCCTGGAGGCTCGTTCCCCAGAGGTACAAGAGCCAGCCTGCGTGTGTGCGCATGCTTAAGTGTGTGTGTGTGTGTGTGTGTGTGTGTGTGTGTGTGTGTGTGTGTGTTGTCGGCCATCAGACAGTGCCGTGTCTGTCTCGGTTACTCCAGCGTGAGCCGCGCCGCGCACATCCACTCTCAGCGCGACCCAGACGGCAGCCGAGTGCGACACACACACATCGCCCGTGTGCTTCACCTTGCAGGCTGCGCATCTGAGCCGGCATGAGTTCAGACGGAGTGATTAGGTCAGCGGGGAGCAGGCGGAGGATCTGTTTGTGATGCCCTACGCGCCAGCTCGTCGAGGATGACGAGGGTGCACGAGCATGGGGAGGAAAGAAGTATTACTTGTTCAGCAACAAGGCTGCTGACATGCAGCAAGATCATCCAGCTGCGCTTAACTTGCTTTCAGAGTAGTTGTTTTTCAGCTTTAATTGGCTCCGAGACTTTCCTTCTCTCGGCTTCTTGTCAGCTTGTACAGGACCAGTGTCTGGCTCAAGTACCACTCAGATTCTCTGGGGGGGTTTGGAGGATCTGCAGAGCAGAGCGGCCCTCCCTGCCACCTGTCATCACAGTGTGCTGTCGGTGGCGGAGGGCAGACTCAAAAAACAAGGTGCCAATGAGGTGACAAACCCTCCGTTTTACAAGGCGTCAACCACAGAAAAACAAACGGTGTGCGCTCTTATCGCGGTGAAAAGGGAGGTTTAAGGGCAAATTAACTAAAACTGACGCCAGTTGAGCTGCTGTTGCAATGACAGAAAGGATGTCTGCAGAGCTAGCTGTTAAACGTGTTGCCATGAGACCTACAACCCAACTCTGAGACGTACGATAGACAACATTGTAGAAACAAGCGTCTCTTTTCTGGGACAAATTCTGCACAATTGCACCTGACAGAGGCAGGAAATCCAGTTAAATGTTCACAATATTTACACCAGCGAGAGAGTGTGAAAGCTGCAGATAAGCCTGCGTGATCGCCCGGCGTTATCATGCAAGACAGTATAAATATATCAAATGTCCGTCGCCCTGCGCGGCCGGGCCGACTGTGAACTCTGTCCCTCAACTCCTGTTTGTTTAACTCCGGCGGCTGTTTTGTTTTTAAAACAGGAGGAAATACGCCAAAAGCCGGTAGCCTTTTTTCGGGGGGGACGGGCCCGTAGCCGTCAACACACTTCTCAGAACAGGCATCTCGCTGCCAAATCACACTGATAACAGACGGCGCAGATGATGTTTGTTGATCCGCTGCAGGATGTTGTATTCTGTCGCTTTCGGGCGTGTGTTGTTCCAGTTTATTATCTTAAACTTTAACTGAGCAAACCGATTTTCTCATCCACTTGAAATACTGCAATACGAATTAAAAGAAGTATTAAAGGGCAGATGCTGTGTTTTTATAAAGCTAGGAGAGAGGGATGGACATCTTCAGGAGGGTTCCCCGGCTGCTTTGTCTCTTCTCTGCATCCCCACTCCACTTATTATAAATCCAAAGAACCGGAGCTTCAAATTCTCATATTCCTTTCATGGTTGACTTTGGGTGTAAAGTTACTACCTCATACAAGACCTGAGCATGTGACTGGAGGAGCAGGCGTGTTTTTCCGGTGAATGTGACACACTTGTTTGCTGAACTGTGTCAAAAACAAACCGTTGCCCGGACGGGCCAAACAGAAGCTGGTTGGCGAGACTCTCCACCAACCGTAACAGGAACTTCAGTGATAAAGATCTAGACAGACACTTCTTTTAAATGCGACTTTCTACAAGTCAAACTCGGATGAGTAGAGGAGGCTCAGAGCTGCGGGAGCAGGGCTCAGCAGGAGCGTCACAAGACTTCCTCCCGGAGCATGAAAACCAGGAGGTCATTCTTTCCACTCGGAGGGGAAGAGAGCGAGGGGCAAACCCATTGCCCTGACAAGCTAGCTGGGCCTAGCTTAGACTAAAACACTAATGACACATCCCGCCAAACGAACAAGGGGTCAAGGGAAGGAAATGTGTTACCTGAGAGGGTTCTTGGCTGAATTACAAGACCCTTGTTGTTTCTGTTTTTGTTAGAAATGACTATCCGGAGTTAATATGTGTTAAGACATGCAGGCAGACAGCTATAGAGAGTGCACTGAAGGGTGGCAAGCACTTGCAATGTCAGTGGTTTCCGTCCTGAGGAATTTAGCAGAAAAGACTTTTCCTTTTACCGTTTACAAATCGGGCATTTGGACAAATGTGCATCCCGCTGAAGTTTCTATAAGCAAGACGATTAGCTCCTAAAACATCATGTTGCTCACAATGACCTCTGACCTCATGATAGGACTTCTTTTTGCAGGGAAATAAATGTACAATAATTATAAGCAAATGTCTGTTATTGGCGCTTGATGGTTAGCAAACTTACATATAGCACCTTTAAAGTGGAAGAACTGAGGGTGCAAGTTCCTGTGCACTTGTCAAAAACTCCTACTTGACTTTTGCCTTGGCAACCGCTGAGCCCTTCATCTGCTTGTTGCTGCTCCCTCAGCCAAGCTACTTCCTTTCCTTGGTCACCTGACAGAGCTTTTGGACGACCAGCGTCAGTGCAAGTTCAATGGAAACGGAGCCACAGAGCGGCCATATACCTGCTGCCTGTGGGAGGGGGGAGGAGGAGGAGGAGGAGGCAGCATTCACTCTGCCTCACACTTCAGATTGCTGTCCAGGCCAGGGCCAAGGTCAAAGCAAGAGATCTTTCTGCTGTGTTTCCAAGTGTCAGTGTGGTTTCTAATATCCAGAGCAAGAGCTGCTCCACTATTCACCCTCCAGAATCCCTGATTAGTCTCGTCTTACAACCTTTGTGCTGCCGTGTCAGGTAGTGACACACCTACACGAAAATATGAATGCAGACCGGCACAAGAGGAAGTACTATCCTCTACTGCGCAGTGGCTTGTGCCATGTTCGTCACAACAGGAACTTCACATGCATGCCATGATTCGCCGCAACAGTGATGGGAAGCTGGGTCAGAGAGGGCTCCACTGGCCTTAGGGGTCAAGCTGCTGCAGGCTGGCAAAGAGCAAAGTGCTGAGGCTTAGATATGCGAGTACCTACATAGGAATTGTGCTCACCTTACACACACACAACCAGCAAACATCTTACTCAACTGCACCCACAATGCATAAGCTCACAGAAATATAGGTAATCAGAAGACCCTGGATAAAAGCCCATGAGGGGAAACTCCATGTATGACAGAGAATTTCACCTTTAATTAGTTATCACTTTCATTTTAAGCAGTAAATTCAGCTGCAAGTGTGTCTGACACCTGCAAGGTTAGGCCGGCTCCGGGCGGGCAGAGTCCGATTATCTGGCGTCAAGGACGGCCCGGGAGGAGAGGAGGGAGGGGGGGTGTTATATTCCCAACTGTTGCATCCGACCCCGTAACTAGGTCAACTTTCATGCAGGAAACACACATAAGCGGATATAACAGAAGAAATGTCCCCCCTGTGATCAGCCTGTGCCGTGATACGTGGCTCGCTTTCTGTCTTGTTTGTCCTCGCCGGACAACACACGATGAAATGTGTAGAAGACGTGAAGGAAATGTGTTTTCAGCCTTATTTCCACATCGCTTTTGTAGCCGTAAAATTGTTAAAAGTACAGTGAACAACACTTGCGACGAACTCCGCCAAGTCTCGGCTATCTCCACATTGGAAAATAGAAGCACTTACCAGCTGTTTACACTGCAGCGAGAGACAATGTTGACATGTAAGCAGCTTGCCGATTTCCCCCCGCTTGGTATATTCCAAGGTAGTATTTGTGCAAACCAAAAGGCGCTAACTTAACTTAAACCGGGACGGCGCGCGGAGAAAAGCGCTACCTTTTCAAACTTAGTTGGCTACTTCTTCGCCACACTTTCATCTGTGGTTATCGGCGGAGGCGGGCGCCATGTTTCTGTCTGCGCTGATAGTTTTGTTGGTGAGCTTTCTTCCTAAACGTCTCTTTCAGACCGGAACCGCCCAGAGCAGAGGAGAGGCTAGAGTCCCTGTTTCTAACTGACAGAGGCTGGCCCCTAGGAGCGCGGTCAAGCTGGTTAGTCTGTAAAGGTATTTTCCGGCGCAGTTTTTCAAAGTTAAAGTACCTTACAAGACGAGCAAATGTTTTCACAATAAAGCAATGTTTTTATTTAAGTCTAACTTCATGCTGCGTCCATGAGGGCAGAAACTGACCGGCAAAAACTGTCTCTATGGGAAAGGAATGTATACATTAATACATAAATAGGGGATTGTATTGTTTTCCTGTGTACACTTTTGTTTTGTTTGGTACAGAACAAAGGAAACACTTTAAAAGCAGTGTTGAAATTTCACATTGAACTGCAGTTTAATTTGGGAGGTTGAACGTATGCAACCAGGATGTACCAGAAAATAATACCAGCTATCTTAAACGTATTAATGTAATAAGTTCGAGCACATCGTCTTATTTTGAAAAACTAAGTTTGTACAAACTGTTTTTCCAGCCGCCTTGACAGACCTTCTCTCCAACCTTCAACCTGCTTCTTTCTGACCCTCCAAACTTAGGTCGAGTGCAGTTACACCAACATAAAAAAGGCGTGTACAAGTCTGTTTCAGGTTGTATTTTTTAATTACTCATTATGGAAAGGCACAAAATGTCTACTTAGGAGTGAACTTTTTAACCACATCTTGATTTTATATCCAACTGCAAATCCAGATTCTTTCAAAGTAGCTAAATTCATACGATATTCAAGATGTTAAATATAAAATTGCACAACAATGACACTTTATTCCTCAGACCAATGGTCACATACCTGCAAAGATGTATTGGAATTGAAGACATTGGTTAGTCTGGAGAACTATAGTGCATAATAAATAATTAAAACTTGAACAGGAAGTAGCATTTTCATGAATATAGTTCACTAATTAATTAATTCCACTACCAATATTGCAATGGATGAGCAAATCATGGATATGGGAAAAAAATAGGATTTTAATGCCGCTCTCACACAAAGAAAGCACACTTTCCATGTCAGGAATCTGAACAATGTACACAAACCATATTTTACAAATTTTATTAAAAAGTAGGTTTGTGTGTTACTATTTTAAAATAAAACCAATTATTATCATCAAATAACACTAAAATAAAGTTAAGACACAAGCACGGACAAGTTATTCATTTTACAGCTTTGTACAAATAACTGTTAATGACAAAACAGGCTCGCACAGCAGAAAAGTGGCCTTGATGCACATAGCTAACTCTTCATGTCATCCATTGGGGAGAATGTTATCAGTTTGGGAAGGCTGTATTCCGGCGTCTTTGTGGGGGAGGCAGTGTCTAATGTATCTAGATCCAGTGAGAAGACCTTGTTTGTAGAGTCTGACTTGGCAGGTTGCATGAGCCACTCACTTCCCGAATGTGGAGCATCGTGATCTAACAAAAGGCACTCAGGTGTTCTTACGTTTCCCATGAAGGAGCCGCTGCCGCACGCCTGCTTGATCTGACAGCGTGTGGTTTGTGGCGTCTTCACTGACTCCGATTTCAGGAAGGGGATGAGGAGCTCCTCGTCCTCCTCTTCAAAACTCACATCAATAGCTTCGTCATCAAGGCTCAGCAGACTGTCACAGCTTGGCATTTCAGGAAGAGTTTCATTGTCTAGGCTGAACTGGACGGCGCTGCTGCCTGTGCCGCTGGGGCTGTCAGGGGCCTCAGTGTTGAAAGTGCACCACAACACAGAGGATTTGAGAACGGCCCCCTGCTGACTGACAGGAGGGCTGCTGTGGCTTGTGACAGGAGGGCTGGGATTGAAGGAGACACTATGAGGGGGAGCTGCTGGGCTCAGCCACGTGACGCTGTCATTGAGCTTTGTTGTCCGCTGCATTTTCTCAGCTTCATCTTCCTCAACTGCCTTTCGCCAGGAGCTCTTCACATCTAGAACTAGAGACGAGAAGGGGAGAAAAATGCTCAACTGAAAGCACGATGCAAGAAGAAGGGAAATTTGAGAACAGGAGCTCATTACTCACTCAAGCTCTCAGGTGTACGCGGCAGCTGCTTTCTGGTAGAGAAAGGATCTCCCTGGAGTGTGCTGAGAATTCCTTCCAGGTCCAAACCTTTGACCCGGTCTTCTGCGGGACTGGTTGTAGTCACAGCATCTGCAAACTGCCATACAATTGATGGTGTTAAGATTCCTAGTCCTCGTTTCATGAAGCTAATTTTCCTTTGAGAATCATAAAATTGAAGTAAAGCAGTCAGCCTTACTAAACTATCACTCAGGTTTGATCACACATTAGTTTGATAATTATCACTATACCTGATCAGCTAGATTATCATATTCCATGTCTAGCATCTGAGTCTTAGCCGTTGTGGGAGCCACCTTCGGAGGAACGGGGACCGCCGCCTTCACATCGGCCTAAGAAGAAGCAGGTTTGTTAAATATGGTTGATAAAAAGAAGTTGGTGGAAACAGATTGAGATTTAAAGGCAACACTTACCTGCGGTGGTGGTATTGGAGTCTTCAGAGGAGGGGATGGAGGTGTGTCGAAAAGCCAGTCAAGAGAGGTATTTAGTCGTGATGAGGATTTTGTGGCGACAGCAGCACAGTCGGTTCTCTTAGGTGTTGCGGCACAAGCGCTGCTTTCAAACACACAAAGATGGATTTGTTATTATTGAAATCTCTGTCTGTACATCCCTTTAGTCAAGTCGCATTTAAATCTGCAAATCAGTCACTTCTATACAAAGCTCAAGCAGTTAAGGAGTGTCTGCTCCGTATCTGTCTGTGGCGATTTCCCTTAATTCGCCACAGTCATCAGAGAGCATGGATGCTGTAGGGAGGACTAGTGATGGACAGAGAACTGTTCACGACTGCCCAAGTATCTGCCTCCCATAAAATGTGCCAACAAACACACCAAGTTTAAAATGCTGCCTTACATTTCCTTGAATAGCTGTTCAAAGAGAAGTTGCCATTACCTTTTAAGGTGAGGATAACTACGGTCCAAACCCTTCGGCGACGTACACTCTGTAGACTTCTCTGAAATATTGCAAACAAATGAGCGGTTAAAAAAGAAGTTACAATCCAAATTAATATATTACTAATAAACAGATTTACACTCACCTGGAAGCTTAGCTGGGTACTGGGAGAAGACACTACTGCCATAACTTGGTTCAGTTGCCGGTTCAAACGACAGTTGAGCCATCGGTGAGAGGAAGCCAAGGGCCTGAATACAGACGTATGGTCAACTCACAATCTACCTTCATGGTCATACATTTATTTTGTGAATGTGCTCTGAAGGACCACTCACAGGATCTTCATTAAGAAAAGAGACAAGGGGCGTGTCTTTCAGGGTATCCATCCACCTCCTATCCCACTCTTCCTCCAACTCTTTGATCCCACTACTGACCTCAGGAATTTCATCCTTGGAAATTTTCTGTCTGCGGGAAAATGAAAAAAAAAGCCAACGTTGGGATTAAATCATTTCCAGTATTTCAAAACAAAAGCATCAAGAAATTCAGTTATCCACTTTTTACACTGTTGATGAAGCACAGAGGCACCTTAAGTTTTACACTCAGAGGGAATCGATAGAAAATGATTCTATCTTTATGTTCGTTAGCAAGTGTAACTTTCTTTCAAGTGTGGATCAATGAGTACCTGAGGAGGTGAAGGCCCTGCAGCATGCGGGCCATCTGCTGGCATTTCTCCTGCAGGTGCACAGGACTAAACTGGGGCTTGGGGGCATCAGCCACATGACAACGCTCCTCCTTCAGGAGCTGCAGCGCGTGGTTCGTCAGCTCCAACACGCACAGGAGGTTCAGCTGACCGCCCTCATACACGTTCCCTGAACTCAACTGGAAAACATGGTATGGTGAGACTGGTCAATCTTCACACATATCAAGTCTTGGCATCTGCACAGTACTTAAACTATGAGTAACAGAATAAAACCCAAATATTCTTACCTGATGGGGGAGCTGCTCAATTCTCTCCAGCAGGCTGCGGGGAACTTTAAGAACCCGGTCTGTGCCATCAAGAGTGTATTGGTCTACTGCTCCCTTCAGCACACTTTCCAATACACTCTGCTCTTCTTTCGTAGATGACAGCATTCCATCAATAGTCGACCACAATGACCGTACCTTAAAAGAAGAAGTTTTGTGAGCACTTTTGGAAAAAATAAAAACTTCTAGGCTTTTAATTTGTTCTAAATGTTTTGTATTAAGTATACAAAAACACTACATACCATTTCGGTCTTCTCTGCTGGAGAAGCTCCCTCCTGGGCTGAATCATGACTGTGACGTCTGAAATATTAGAAAATAAACTGTTTAACAAACTGGGCTAAGAACATTGGAAGGAATTAGATTAAAAAGAGATACTTACTTGAGTAGCTCATCATATTTGGCACTGTCCGCTCTGAGGTCTCTCATAGACTTCACCAGGACCCTTAAGCAAAGGAAGATGTCATGAAATGACCAGCAACCACAGGTTTACGGAGACCGCTGGACTTGTACATAACGAGTTGTTTGGCGCACATGATTTTAATCACACTGATTGCAATCAGCCCCCAGCAGCCACCAACTGGCCTGATTACATTTGCCCATTGGGTCACACAAACAGGTGGTGCATGAAGATCAAGAGCAGTGTATGTAATATGACTCACTGGGCACGCCTGTGGTACTCCTGAAGAAAATGATCCTGCTGTACTGCATCTTTCAAAAACCTGCTTTTGATCAGATGGAGTCTGTTCACTGCCATATCCAGAGAAGAAGCTGGCATCGCTGCAGCCTCAGGAACCCAGCCGTCATCTTAGAACGACAATAATGACATTATTGGCTATTTCTTTGCATGTATATTTAATTGCACATTGTTTACTTTTGAGTACAAGTTTCAAATAGTGAAAAAAGGAGCAACCTGTGGAGAATGTCTTCATTTCCTGCAGCATGACGTGATTGGCCAAATGAAGCATCAAGCTGGTAAACTTGGGGCCTCCAGGTGAGAGGAATAAGGATGCTACCACTTTGGATCCGGCATTTGCAGTTTCTTCCTACACAGTCAAAACAGACATTTTGTCAGAAAACGATGTAGTATAGTACTCTGAAATCTGAATTTAAGAATGACAAGATATTTCCTTGAATCAGCTTATAGTTGATTGAAACAAGGAACGCAGGGAGGAATGAAGACATGAGTAAAAAGACTTAAGTCTCTGTTGGTGTGGAGAAAGCCGGGGCACATATTCAACAACTTTAAAGTAAAATACATTCAAAGTCTTACCATTAATTCGCGCAGCCAAATGCAGGTAAGTTTTCGAAACTCAACATCTTCTTTGTTACTTACAACAGGCCAACAGTGTCTAACAAAAGAAGATGGAGATATTTCAGTTTATAAAAAATGTAACCCAAGGCATTTTAGACATGAAAACAAACAGAGGATGTCCATGTTTACCTGTATGCCTCATGAAATCTAGCCGGGTTTAGTTTCTCCAACAGGAAGTGAGTTACTATGTAGAAGGCATCCTTGTTCGGTTTGTCAAACATATTCCTGTCAACAACAAAATAACATTGCATTCAGGATAGAATGGGAGTTAACGTGAACTTAAGATACGATTAAAGCTGCAATAACTTTAAGATAACCCACGACAGGAGCTTGGTCGAGTTATTAAAACATAATAATCAGACTCACGGCCCCAAGTTGGTGTATTTGGTGTTGGTTTTCCCACCGATTGATGACGGTGAAGTGTCTGGTTGAAAGCCCATCCCGAGGAGGGCAAACCACAGATATTTCCCATTCTTTTTTTGCAACAGTGCTCGGTTCGCCATTATTCAAAGATAGAAAAAGGAGTGAGTTAGTGGGCGGTCAGAAGACCAGCCTGACTAGCTTACAGATACAAAGCTAGCCGGCTAGCTCTATTTGCTAGCCACAAAGTTCAACGTTACTGTTAGCTAACTTAGTTTTAGAACTTGTGTTGAGTTTGTCAATATACATCTAACAAACTGATGGCGTCACAACAAGTCCCACCGATGACCGGATACGATTGCTTAACCCCAGACCCAGTAAAAGTTCCGTTTAAATTTACGTTAGTGTCAATAGTTTACAAAGTTAGGGAAACGAGAGACCGCAATATCATACACCAACCGCCAAATTTTGCAGTGATCACCCGGATGTTGTTTACGAGTACTTCCGGTGAGCGGAAAACTAGTCCGCTCCCCCTAGTGTACATCCACGACAGGGAAGTTAAACCCATAGAATACGTATGATAGTCTTTCTAACTCTAACCTGAACTGTGCTTTAGTCTTATAATTGACTCCTGTTTTGTACCAGAGTACACTTCCAGTGGCTTGTACTTAGGCCTGGGTATATGGCAAAAATGGTATAGATAAACATTACTTTACACACTGCATGTCCATGTTAAATGCAATAAGATATTATTGCAATTGCTAACACATTAGTCAAGAGTCTTTGCAAAGGAGTGGAATTAATAACACAGACAAAGCATATTTAGAGATTCCATTGTCTTTTTAATGCCATTGTATTTAACTGCAGAACATAGTGTTTAAGTCTTAAGTATAATCCAATAACTGTAAGAAAGAAGCCATCTTTGTCTCTAATAATTCACATCATTGTAATGCTTTTAAAACCAGCTGACAACACTCGCCAACCTTTAATGGGTCAGATACTGATGTGTACTTGGAAATCTGAGAGTTGACCCCCAGGGAGCGAGCCAGGTCCTGGGCTGTCTGGTCTGAGGCCACAGTGGTTCCCAATGCCACCAGCAGCCTAAACACAGCTTCCTTATCTTGTACCGTCTCAAGAGCTCTACTGGCCACAGACAGGCACTGGGCCTTGGCTTCGAGATCGGGCTGGTTGTGCAGGCAGCCAGAGTAGTTTAGCACCAGGGTGGCCAGGGCAATGTGGATGTTCTTATTGCAGACGGTGACCAGGTCGGCAGCACGTGATAGAACTGCTTCACGCTGGTTCATAAGTAGGGCTCGGCCGTGCATGCCATTAAAGCAGTTACATAGAGTCCGCAGCGCTAGCATCTGATTGGCAGGACGTCCCTCTGGCCTCATGAGGCTCAGCAGGTGGTTGCACAGCTGGACTCCTTCTGCTTCTCCACATAGAGTCTGGTTCACCTCTGGGTGGCGCACTGCCAGCCTCAGGATGTCCAGAACTGGAAACACAATGTCTATAGGGGACATATATATAAGACGGTTACCAAGGTTTTTGGTTTAAATGCATTAGATTGTGAACAGTATTACACAGAAACTACTGGGTGACTTTCCGTGTGCATGTTGGAGGAGTGTAGCACATGCCATGGAAAAAGCCATTCAAATTTGGGACGGATCCATTCAACAAAACAGAAAATTAATTATTTTTTTATATTGGATTTAGCGGAGGTTTGTGCTTGAGTGCATTTGTAGTTTTGACTGTGAATCCTGCATAGCTACTCTTTAGGAATCCGAGAATAGATATAGAGCTGAACAGGAGCATAAAAGGCCTTTAAATCCTGAAAATCTATTGGTATATGAAAATTAATTACATGAAATCAACGAACAAACTACAATTGTGAATTGGAATGCTGTTTTTGTACCTTCAGGCCAGTGAGAGGCCTTCCAGAGCAGGTTGATCTGTTGGATGGTTGGGGGAGGCTTAGAATAGTCTGGCCCACTAACAGACACCAGCAGCCTCTCAAGGCTTTCCAGAAATTCTTCAGAGAGCTTGTGCTCCTGAGGGGCACTTCCATTCAGCTCCTTTAACTTGGCTGGTAAGGAAAGAACAAATCAAGGGACAAAAGGGGAGGAAATAATAAATTATCTGCAAAGCTTTCAAACTTCTACGAAGAGAGTTTAAGTCTGAGGCTCAAAAGATATTTACTGTTCCACTTTACCAGTGCACAAATTCTACATTGTATAAAGTATGGCAATACCAACAATCATGTAATAACTTTGTAGAGTAATAATGAAATGTCAAAATGTGCTAATATCATGCGATAAAAGCACGGCTATTGTTAAACGATGCATCAAAGAATGTTTCCAAGTAGTGTTTATCAAACATTAAGCTCTGCCTCAGAAACTAAGAAGCCATTCAAATGAACGAAACATTTTTTACTCCACAATAACACAATAACAGGAATTTCCATGTGAGCATTCTAGGCTTCGTTGGAGGACTTTCATACCTGACTGATATAAATCGACACTGACAATATCAGAGAGCGGTATTTTGCTGCTCTCAAAGGTTATGTTCTCTATCGTCTTTTCCTGTGAAATTACATTTTGGTCATGGATGAACCTTTGTCCACTCAGTGTCATTACTAATCACAACATCACAAACCCATACGTTAAATTCTCACCAAGGATTTGAGTGGCATTGGCTTGCTCAAAGCTCACACCATCAGTCTTGGGGAAGTAAATGTTGTTTGCTGTCTGTCTGAGGGCTGCTGACGAGTAGGCACCTCCACCTGCCAAGCAAGGGAAGTAATGGGTTTAAAACAAAACACAAATGGAATGCGTCTTTTTTCTAAACATGCATAGGATATGGCTTCACCTCTGAATAGTGTCAGGGAAAATTTTGACTTAAGTTTGTAAAGCAAAAGCACATGCATGAACTATGATGACACACGTTATCTACAAGTCAAGTATTAACAGGATGACCGACAATTAACTGTCCACACGACTTGGTACCTGAAATCTCCCCCTTGAGTAAACATGTGTTTACATCTGTCAAATATTAACTATTCAAGCTGTTACGTAAGCATGGTGTATAAAGATCTCACTCCGCACTAGATGAGTTGTCTGACCTCTTTACATTGTTATGGTGAAAGAACTCTGTCCCTGTTCGGCCGATCAGTATTGTTGTGACTGTTTGTGTTTTAAAGCATGCTGTAGTTTTAAGTAATTAATCCTGTAATAAAGCATCGCAACTTGGTAAACACTAATGACTTGTATTTCCCTCACTCAGGGAATTTACAACATTTCCTTGACAAACATCCATACCCCTGAGTGAATTTTGGACAGCATTGTCTCAGCTGCTCAAATGTGTTTGTTTTACTTTCAATTTTGGTTTACAACTGAATCCTTTAAAATTCAGTGGCCACTTTAGTAAGTTGCTCACCTGTGAAGGGATCTGCCACGCCTGCAGGACCAATTGGGTTCGGACCTGACCCTGGGATGTAACGCCCAGAGCCTGTGAAGGGAAGAAAGAGTAGTGAAAATGCAATCTTGGTGTAGAAGTTTCTGGCTCTGGGAAAGTGTCCAAAACAGTTAGATTCCCCAAAGCTACTGTATCTCTGCACTATTTATTTGATTACACCATTTGTTTAGGCTTTTTGAAGTTATGACCTTTTTTTAAATGTAAAAATCTTTCACTTCCATTCACTGAGTCTCCACTGTTTGGAGCCCCGCCTCACACTTTGTCAACCTATGCTCAGACTAAACAAGACAACTGTACCTGTGAAGGGATCGCCTCCAATACTCTGCCTACCGTCCGAGACCCCTGGGATGTAGCGAGCTCCTCCTGACATATGAAGAAACAAAAGGTCTTGAAGCACAAATAAACTGCATGAATGTGAAGCATAAGATATTGAGATCTATTACTGAAACTTCCAAAAACAATCTAAAGTATGCGTGTTTTGGTCTCACCGGTCAATGGATCACCACCAGCAGGCGGGGCTGGTCCAACCACATGTCCTTTGGTGTTTTCTATGATAAAATTGGCAACCTGGTCAAGGAACATAGGGCTTAGGTCATTCTTCTGCAGAAAGTTGTGTGCCGTAAGCCAGGGGTCCTCTGACACGTTGTAGGGCAGCTTCATCGACGGCCCTCCCTCATTCACGTCAATGGTGAAGACGTAGTCGTACTCCTGAGGAGAGATCAGGTGTCACAAATGACTGCTCCCATGAAAAAGGTGTTCAGTTTGTTAACCAAAAGCCTGTGACCTTACCTTTCCTTCATACACTACACTCTTAGACGTCTGTTGGTTGGAACCTCCAACCACATCTCCGATTTTCATCCAGCGGCTGTCACTGACACTCCACTGGTATGCCTCCACCTTCTCTCCATCTTTAATCAGTCGTGTTTGTCCTTCACGGTTCCCTGGAGGTAATAAGCAACCACTTTGTTCAGAAAGAACATAGTATTTTCTCTAAAATCTTTCTATCAAGTGAACGCAAAACTTTTTATACCAGGCTCATCAAGATGTTCCCTTCCAGGAAGGTCCTCAACTTTGATGTCTCCAAGGTCTCCTGTCTTGGGGTCGATAGTGGCTTTGGAAAGCTCATCCTCAAAGGCTTGAAGGTCCTCTGCACTGGCCATGCGGTCCTCAGCCTCCGTAAACACGCGGATAATGCCATCACTGTGGTTAGAAGAGCAGGTTAGCCACAGACCTACTTCTCAGTTCATTTGAAATTCTCAATTGTGTTGTGTGAATAAAACATTAGAAAATGTGAGTGATGCAAGATAATTATGTTGAAAATAGAAATAGAGGTGTTTAAATATTTATAGTGTGACTAATGGACAGAGCAACCATGAAATGATTATGACTGCACATTAGCATGCCAAATACAGTTCTGTTACCTGGCTCCGATGGCTATATCCCCATTAGGTAAAACACAGCAGCACCAAACAGACTGGGCAGGCAGGCGGATGGTCTGAGAGCATTCTCCCTTCCTCCATATTCTCAAAGTCCTGTCCTCTCCTGTGCTTATAAAGTCTGATGAAAAAGCGAAAAGGTAATGGAATATATGACACATTCAACTGACAATTTTAAACTTAGAGGCCCTAATATTTAATGAACATACTGAATTAACACACCTTCACTATTGGGAAGCACAGCTATGCTGTAAATGAAGTTGGTGTGGCTGTAATAGACCTGTGTACACTCCCCTGTCACCAGCCACCTTCTGATACTGGTGTCATTACTGCAGGAGAAGAACTCAGTGTTGCTAATCACTGCCAGTCCCCTCACGCAGTCCTCATGACCTGAAAAGCAAAAAAAAGAGTTGTGATTTATTCTTGGCTTTAAATACTTTAAACACCCAAATGGGTGATAAACCTACTTACTCTACATAGTTCATAATTATTTAACATCTAAACAACATTAGATTTTTTGTACGAACAAAAAAAATAATTTGTTTTTATTTTTTATTTTCAACTACCTGCAAACACTCACCCGTAAACGTCTTCTCACAATGGCCAGCTTTCCAAAGCTTTATGGTCTTATCTGCTGATCCAGACAGCATGAGGCCTTGTTCAGGTAAGATAGCCACCACCCACACTGCTGCAGAGTGTCCCTGCAGAAAAAAGGACAAACGCAAATTCTGCTCAGCCACACTGCCTGATGAGGTTTTTGCTTATAATAGATGCCTATATAGAAGTAATGTAAAGTAATATTATGAATTTGCTGAAAGTGACTCAGTCCACTACTGTCTTTTACAAGAAGACAGTACATAATCCAGATTTGCTGTAGTTTTTAGACCTCAATGAGGTAGCAATCGGAGTAAGATCTAGCATCAAATAAGCTTTGGCATACCTGCAATGTCATCATGCACTTCTCATTGAGCCAGACTTTGGCCGTGGTGTCCCAAGAGCCACTCAAAAGTGTCCCAAACTTTCCAGAGGAGAGAGTGCAAACTACAGAGATGAAACACATAGGTCAATCACATATCAATACTGGAAATAGGATGCCTTTTGATGTGTTAATGTTATGATAGCGGATTGCAGAACACAACTCACCTGTGTTTTTATGACCTTCGAGAGTGTACAGGGGTTGTGGTCGGTCCATTGTGAAAACACAAATATTATTGTCGTTTCCCCCTGTCGCAATAAGTCCTCGTGGATATGTTTCACTTGGTGCAATGATGCAGACACAGGATACAAAATTTGAGTGGCCAGACATACAGTGCATCTCTGTGAATCCGTTGTCTGGGCTGTCAACAGGGATAAGAGAGAGAAAGAGAGAAAGCAAGTCAATCAGATTCCTTATATAGGAAAAATATGTCGTCAATGTATTGCTCATAATAGTCAAACAGAATAACAAAAAGACTTGATATCTAGTGGACATTGGAGAATGCTTGAACATTCGCGCTGTGTTACATTACGAGTTGAATGCAGTTGAATGAATGACAAAGCTAATTTGAGTAGCATACCACACTAGCTAGCTAACGTTACCAACGCTAATACGACATTAAACAATTAATTTGATTAACTTTAGTCAGGCTAATCAATAATGTTATGTTGTCTGACAACACAGTCCGTTAAACCTGAAACAAATCGTGGCCAAACACCGCATTTATAAGTTTCTAGATAGTCAGTAGCAGGCTAATGCTAGCTACCTTGAGTTTGGTACCCAGATTCTTCCTGTTCGGTCTCTGGACACAGACACGAAGGCTCCGTCAGGAAAAAGAGCGGTTGCAAGTCCTCTCACGTCCATTTCATGGCCCGGAATAGAGCACCTGAGTTTGTATGAGTTAGCTGACGACATTTTGCCACGATAAAACAGTGAATCTACAATATGTTATGCTAAGTTGCCGTTGCTGTCAACAAACACCGGCCGCTAATGCTAGCGGAAGTTGAATGACATCACATATGTTTGGCGACCTCAGCAGCGATTTACCGAGTAAACCCTAGCATATTGGTTTTATTTTTAATTAACTTACTTTTTAATTAATGTGAATTCTGCAGCATTCACTTTCTTGTCTATTTTATTTTCAGTTATTTTTTTCTAATACATTTGAAGCCTATGGGATACGAACTCACATTTTGACGTTTGAACTATGCTTGACCGGAAGGCGGCAGCAGACGGCTTTTCTTTTGTTGGTCAGGTGAAGAGCAGCTCACCTGACCACAAGAGACCCATTAGATACATAAACAACAGGAGTTCAAAGTGGTAGAGCGCTTGTTACAATGAAAGCCTAAACTCTGCCACTGTGTGTAAGGGCCTTAAAATGATATCAGATCAGATTCACAGCCGTCATAATCAACAGTGTAAGTGCAGTGTAAGGGGCCTTAGTAATTATATATATTTATAAAAAGAAGCAATACAAAAATGTTTTTACCATAAAATTCTCATACTTTTAAGCCATTCGACTTGTTATGTATAGTTTTATTTGTATTTCTTATCATTCCCCTTTCTGTATACCTCAGTACTTGGCATTTATCAGTACTTGGACTCTTATCAGTGATTTTATTTTCATACCTCATGCTGCTCTTTATTTATGCTCTTCCTGTCTTTATGTATCAAATGGATTTTCAATTTCGATTTCGTACGGCAGTCCTTGCCCATGATGCCACATGGTTTTGTTCTCGGTAGTGCAAATTTACAACTGTATTGATATCATATAGGGATATATATATGGAAGCTACCACAAACATATTACTGTAATTATTGTTAAGATAACTAGAATAGAAATTAAAATGTTAAATGTGTCCCATACAGAAAATACTAGATGCTAGAAAACACAGGCTGGTGCTTCATTTTGAAATCCAGACAAAGCGGAAGTGCGGTTCACGTTGCAGGGAGCAGATCACTGCTCCTGTCCAGCCCTCCGAGGCTCGGGTGCGGAAGTAGCTGCATCGATACCTGCGCCAAAAAAGGACAGCACCAAAAGTATGTATTTTTTCATTTCATCTTGTGGAGTCATGCCTGAGAAGCTCGTCGAATTGTGTTAGTAATTTATGAAAGGGAGTGACTTAAAGTAATGTTAGCACGCTGCTGTTAGCAACACATACTGGCTGCAGCGCCCAGCCCATCATGACTGTCAGTGTGTTATCAGAAGGTATGAGTGATGGAGCAGGCGATTATAACAAGGTAGTGCACGCTAACATACGTATGGAGGCCGGTTCTCTTATCTTATAAGAGCAGGTAATGTTAATAATCTGTCTAAGATGTTCAAATACTATAAGGCTTGTTCTCAAAGCCCTGCATTTTTAGTGTAGTAGGCCTGTGTTCAGGTTTTCATGATCAGTCCTGCAATCACTTTACTACTTTCTTGTTGATTAGTCTTTTCTTATGTAACAAAGTAGTTGTGCAGAAGTCTTAAAGGAAAATGTCACTGTTTTTTAATTGACAACAACTGAATCACACATTTACTAATAAGTGGTAACTAACACTGCAATTTTAGTTATAACTACAAGTCAAAATCAGCTCAATTTAATACAAGTACATATTGAAATATACCTAACTTGTTTTTCTTAGTTACGTAATCGATGAACATCTTTCTTGTTGTCACTCGACCTGTCAAACCTGCAGCTCCACGTCTTCTCTTCACAGTTGAAACCAAACCTTGCCGACTTTGACACTGTAAAGACACTTGCTGCTTTTGGTGTTGAGTCAGTTTCAGAAACTGTTGGATATCTTGAATCAACTGTATGTGTGTTGTTGGGACGCCATAGGAGTTCCCGTAGCCATGAAGCTTCGACTGCACTTCGTGGTGGACCCCATGGGCTGGCTGTGCGTCAGCATCGTGTTTGGCATCTGGCTCTACAACACGTTATTCATTCCAAAGCTGGTTCTGTTTCCGCACTACAACGAAGGACACATTCCGTGGGCCATAGTTGTTTGTAAGTATCGCCTGCTCCACTTTGTGACATGTCAGAGAGTAGTAGAAACATTAAACACTGTGCTTCTTTAGGTTACTACGCAGCATCAGCACTCTGCATACTGGCCCTGCTCAGAGCTTCCACAGCAGATCCGGGGCGTCTTCCTGTGGACCCCAACATACCTCACTCTGGTATCTTAACAGTAAATCTCACCTCTAAAGATGAAAATGCGTCATCAATTATTATTCTGTTGTGCCAGATGGTGAAGACATTTCACTTTTTATGCAAAAATCTTCAAATCTGCAAAGAACTGATGAGTCCTGCCTGCAGCTCACCACCAAAATGACAGTTATTAGTGTCACTGTGATCATGGAAGCTTCTGTTTCTCACTCTGCAAGTAGACCAAAGTGAGATATGAGATTGAGATTTAACCACTACTACCAGTATTAATCATCAGTCTTCATGTGACAGAGCGAGAGCACTGGGAGTTGTGCAACAAGTGCAACTTAATGAGACCTAAAAGGTCCCACCACTGCAGTCGATGTGGCCATTGTGTGCGCAGGATGGACCACCACTGTCCATGGTGAGGAGAAAGTAGATCATTCTAATATAATCATCATCTGAGTTTACTTGTTAATGATTTATGATATAACTTGTGTTTAATCCTGTTTAAATATAGAAGAAAATCAACCACATGTGCAACTTCGGCTCAGATCATATCAGTCCATGATCAGCTGGATCCTGTTTCTTTCCTTCCAGGATCAATAACTGTGTGGGAGAAGACAACCACTGGCTCTTCCTGCAGCTCTGCTTCTACGCTCAGATCCTCAGTTTGTTCACCCTGGTGTTGGACTTCTGCCAGTACTATTACTTCCAGCCACTGACAAAACTGGACCAGGTACATTCTGTAGCAGAGTTATCAAATTATAACCTTGTTTGATGTAATAATGTTTTTAGAATTACATTACAGGTCAGGAATGGCCTTTTCTTAACTTAAATGCTTCAACACAGGTCAAATATGAGGACAAAAGTTAATGTTTTACTCTAATGATGAGTTGTTCTGTCTTCCACTGCAGGAGAAGTTTACAACACAGCATGAACTGGCTCTACTGCGGGTTTCAACACTCATGGGTGTGGTCATGTTCGGGGGCATGTCCAGCTTGTTTTATACTCAGATGACAGGCATCCTCTCTGTGAGTCATGACTTCAAGTCTTATTATCTCGTTACGAACGCCGTTTTCTGCTGCAATTAAGCTCGTATGAGTATGTCGACTCCAACTGAGCGTAAATACCTCCAAGCGGATGTTATGACTGCGTGTCACTTCATGAAATTTGTCTAATTTATGTTCTTAATCCTGTTGAAAGTACTGTCAGGGGGCTGTCTGCTTTTTGAGAGGGAAAAACTGTAGCAACTAAGGAAGCAGCACACAAAGCTGCAGACAGAACAAATGTGTGTCTTTGGCCTTCTTTAACTATATTTGTAGGGCCCATAAACCGGAGCCCACTGTACTTTATGTAGCTTTGTGAGGCCCTACATGCTGGAACTCTAATGCTTTTTTGGGTGTTACGCTTTGTTTTCAGTGTTAGAATTCGACTGGGTTAGTGTACGGCATCCGGTTGTTGTGCAGTTAGAAACTTTGCACTGCATTATATCAAAGCTGAGTCCCCACAAGTGATGTAAAACGAGGTTTGTCGCGGGCATGCAGGTGTTTTCACACACTCTCCTCTACTTCCCCTTCTAACAGGATACCACAACCATCGAGAAAATGGCCCAGTTCTCAAATGAAATGTGAGTCTGCTGAATTCTTCTGTTTGTTCTAATGCTAGAGATGGTAGGTTAGCTTAGCAACATAGCAGCTGCTAAGAGTAACATTGTTAATACAGTGTATCGGTGTTATAAGTTAGCATTGATAACAGCCCTGAAAAATATTCAAAGTCCACATTGTTTAACAGTTTCTATTCCTTTATAATGTTCTTACATATTTTATCAAGAACGAGTGTTGTTTTTCTCTCTTCCCAGCTACGGCATAAAGAGATCTTGGCAGTGGGCTCTCGCAGAAGTCTGCGGCACTCACTGGAAAGCCCTGTGGCTCGTACCGCTCCGAAGCAGGCAGGCGCTGCCAGCCAGCCACCTCTTCCGTACCCACGTGTAGGGCCGGTACGCTATATACCTGTACAGCTGGTAGGGGCCGCCATGTTCGGCCCGACACTGTATACACACTCCATTAGCCTGCCTTCACCGTTCTCTGTTATGCTATGGGAGCTGGACAGCGGTCTGGGTTTGTCAGTGGATATTTTTTTTTTTGCCTACAGGATTTTTAAAGGCTCAGAAACACGTGTAGGAGTAATGGGTTCACTCACTGTGACTATTCTCCGCATTTGGAAACCACTTTTAATTGCATCCGACAGATTGAAGTCTGCAGACGGCGAAGAGGACCCCTCTCAGGTTACTTTAATAAAGAGCCTTTGCAACTGACCTTTAATCAGTTACTGGCTGACTGACCAGGGTAAATCCAGATTGTCTACTCGAAAGGCAGTTTTTTGTATAAAGTTTGTGCCTTGTTTCTTTTCATTTGTCACGCATGGGCGGCTTCTTCCGCTTTTCTTTCTTTTCTCCTCGGTGAGCTTTCAACGAAGTGTGATGGGCGATCACGTGATGATTCATGAATGTTCTTCTCGGAGGTTTATCTGTGACGTGATGTTCTTATTAAGCATGGCCACAGGACAAAGTTGATGTCTTGAATGCTCACGTTTGTTATTCGTGTGACAAAGGACCAGCCATCTATAAACGTGCGTAGTAGCAAGCGGACAATTAGCTCTTCACCGGGTTCGAATATAAAACCAACCTCAGGCTGTATATGTATTCTCTGGTTTATAATCAAGTGGTTTGTCTACGTATAACAGACATTGCACAGCCAACATGTTTATGTTCAGAGACATTGTGAAAAGATTTTTTTATAAGTTAAATGTAAAGAAGCTGCTTTTTTTTATTGCAAACAGTAAGAGGAAAAGGTTGATACCACTGTTCTTTAAATATATAAAATTGCAGCTAAAAGTTTGCAGCTGGCTAACTTTAGCTTAGCTTGAATACTGGAAACAGGGGGAAAAGCTAGCCTAGCCCGTTGCAAAGCTAAGAAAATCTGCCTTTTTGCACTTCTTCAGCTCGCTATTTTATAACGTACCTAATATCTGTGGAGTCACTGCTCCTGACCAAGTAAAAGAGTGTATAACACCCCCCGACCTCGGATACATATTAGGCAACTTAGAGATAACATGCTAGTTAGTAGACATGCTAGCAGTTTCCCCCTGTTTGTTGTATGCTAAGCTAAGCTAACCAACCACTGCTTTGCATCTATCGCCCAGACTTGAGAGAGGGATGGAACATCTCTAACGCTCATCAGTAATACAAAGTAGGTTATAATATGAATATACATATGTAACTCATCGGCACTATTTAGAGATTTTATCGAATTCTTTAACAGGATCTTTACATTAAAGATGTATATAAACAAAAGCCGTCCATGGGAAGGAAATATCAAAGTATCCAAGTAGTTTTAAGTGCCTGATAAGGTTTTTATTTTTGCTGCCATCGCTCGCACACATAATTATATAAGTCTCCATGTGAGCCAAAGATCCGGGGAAACGTGTCAATAGTCAGCAAGCCTTTGATAAACGCATGTTTCACCTGCTTCAGCGGCTCAATATTATGCACTGATATTCCCATTAGAGCAGTACCTTCTCTACCGCTGTGGTACACTTGAAAAATATTCACTTGAAGTTTTGTTATTTGATCTGATGTATGTTCTTTGTCCAATTCACATCTTTAATCAGATGTCAAAAATCCTTGTTTTTTTTTACAGCTTTGATTCAGGTTCGTGGATTGTTTGTCATTTTTTTATATATTTATTCTGTTAATCAAGTGCGCTGATTGGCGCTAAAAGAAGGCGGGAAAAAGGGATTAATCACATTCACGGTTTCGTCTACATATTACACGCCGGCAAATATCTTTGAAAGCAATAAGCATAGTGTATTGTAGGTACACGTATAAGTAAAGCCATCCTTGTTACGGTTGTAGTGAAGCTCTATCTCGGAGGGGATTCACTCATTAATCCCCGGACACGTCAAAACTTCTGTAACCTCATTAAACTGCTGTGTGTCTTCAATCAACCTGTCAATCAACACCTCGCGCTGTTGATCGCAGTGACCTCTTGAGTGTGTTCAAGGTGTTAATAGTTCAGAGAGGCTGTTTCCCCCCCCCCCCCCACCCCCCTCCACACACCCCC
>CAAKHC010020428.1:26172-38657 GCA_901007825.1 Macroramphosus scolopax
CCCCCCTCCCCCCAAACAGACATGCTTTGGCTCCTGTTTGTTTGTTTTCTTTATTCCACTGTGTTCTCGATCTTTGTTTTGTTGTATTCTTGTTTAACTTGGGAACCTCAAACACTCGATCGGTCTTGTGAATTAAGTTAATACACAGTAAATATTTTATCAATCAATTTGTTTTGTGTTTATATGTTATCGGTTGATTGTTGTTCTCTTGTTTAGCCTGCGTAACGTCAACCTCTCAGAACGGGAAAAAAATGATATATATATATTTTTTATTTAAACGTAGACATGCATTAGGTAAGAAAGACGATACCTTTAACGAGCACTTCCTGCATATACATAAATAGAAGTGGATACAGCATTTAAAGACTGAAAAAAAACAATATGTACTATTTAAAAAACAACTATAAACTCAGCATTGTAGGATAAAAATGCAACTTTATATTACGATATAGTTATATTACCGTAAAACCAAAGGAAAAGATAAAACACAGTTTGCATAAATTTTACAGTAATATTAATATTTATATGAACCGGTCCAGTTTGTGTTTTTTGCGTAGTCCTGCTGAGAGACAAACAAACAAGGGTGAAAATAAAACCTCATTGGAGGAGGTAAAGGTGCATTTCCAGTCGTCGATGACTGGACAGACCCAAGGGGGTTAAAGGGGCAGTCCACTAATTAAACACGTGCAGGTCAATATACTTGTCACAAAGAGTTCTGCTCAGCTTGTAAGAACAGTTTCATTAAGTCTTCTAGGGCTCTGCAGGGATCTCTCCCAAGAATAACGCTGATGATGTCATCAGGGTTGTTTCACTACATTGATCACTACCGATTTATTACAGGAAACTGGAGGCACAGGTACACGGAAGAGAGGGTGTAATTAAAGGATGTTGCATTGTGGGAAATGTAGGATCCAGTGTTTTTGTAGCTTGATGCACACTGGAGGTTAAAAGGTTGGATATCTACCATCATCAACTCTTGTGAGTCGCCCATTTTTATGAAAGCACAATAATAAATCTTGGGAGTCTTCCTTTAAACTGCCAGGGGTTGTCTTAAACTTAAACTTTACAACGTAAGGGATGGTTGATTGATTAGCACTCACAAATCAGCTTGTTTTCACCCAAAATGTTTGAGTGTGAGATGTGTCATTTACAAGCTTTTATTTTGGTAAACAGTCTCATGCATGTGCAGTATGTAAGATTACTATAATTATGTGATTACGATTTGATATCGACTACATGATGACATCAATACCAAGACTTCCTAAACTCATCATTCACCATGTGGTTACTTATTACAGTGTAACAATAAAAAGCTGGACCGGCAGCTCAGATGTCTCATATCAAACATCCTTTGTCCTGAAAAGTTCTTAGGTGTCAGTGAGGCGTGTGTAACGTGTGCACAGCCGTGAAAATAATCTATCTGTGTTGTCCAAACTGGTTAAATGGTTTTAACATGCTCTTGACACACGCACACTTTTTGCCCCCAATCGCCCCCAAATGGCTCGACCTACCAAATTGTTCACAGCCCGAACATATTGGTAATCCCGGTTTTAATTAGGAGATGCAGGCCAAGATTGTTCGCTTTATTTTGGTGGGATTTTCTAGAAAACCGGAAAAAAAAATTTGAAATTGTGATCAAATTTAATTGGTTATGCAATTAATTTTGTCAGTAAACATTAATCCTGACATTAGGAGGAAATTTGGGGACCTGATAAAATCATGTTATCACAATTTTATAATAAAAAAAAATACTACAAAATAAAAGAAGTCCAGCTGTGCCTTTTTGACAAACCATGTCTATATAACTCTAAAATAATAATCCTTGTTCCTCTGGAGAACTTAAACTCTGCTGAGCCTGGTTCTACTTTAATTTAATAGGTCAGACTTTTGCATGACAAAGTTTAAGGGGTCCAGTCTGCATAATAGACGAGAAGAAGAGGAGCTTGGTTTCAATGTGCTCTTAATCTCTAGTAATGGTTGCTCAACTGGACTAATTAAATAAGTGACCCCCTGCTACTCTTATAGTCTATGACATCTGGCTGAACAAAAGAAATAATGACCCGCATGCTTGATAAACATAAACTATGCTTGGGACGGTCGTCGCCCGGACGCAGGGCCGTCTACCTGTCTAGGATTGGCGTTAGCGGCTTGGCGTGTTCTGCCACACTTTGCCAAGCCCAGACACGGATTAAGTCCCAGCAATAGAATTTAGTATCCGATGACTAATTATTGGTTGCATGATCATTTTTCAGATTTTCTGTCCATATGGGATATATATCCTATAAGACTGGTGATTGGCGTCGTCCCAAACATCACGTAATGTCTCGCTTTGATGACTTCCTGGGAGGTATCGGTATCAGTCAAGATCTTATTGGCAACAATTTGTCGCTTCTCCTCATCCTCTGGAAATCCAATTCCTCTCTTTATTCTTTAAAAGAAACATAAACGATCGTTTCACTAACTCTGATTTCATTTCGACTTCAAAATAAGTCTTTTTCTTCACTAAAGGCACGATTCAATTACTTTAATAGTATAGTTAGATGTGTGTGTGTGTGTGTGGCTAGCGGCAGGGTGGTGCTACGTTCCTCCATTTCACGCTGGACTTTCTGTACATGGAGGTATTGATTGGCCTATTGATTTTCAAATAAGCTCTCATTGTAGAAAGTAGAAATCCAATTAAAAAGTTGAACTGGAAACCGTTAATCCTATCAAGACGATGAAAAGTATCGATTTTACCCTCAAAATCAATAAGGTGCACGCGGCTCTCGCCTGTGAGCTCGGCCCTTAATATTCTCCTTTCACCAGGAGCACGAGGCGGACGCTGGTATCAGCTGACTCGTTGTCAGAGATCTTCTTTGGATCTGCTAAATTATTTATTTAATTGAGGAGATCAAATTCTTTTTATTGGCTTTGCTCCCTCGTGGATCCCATTTATGTAATACATGCAAGATGAACTAAAGGCAATTCTTTTTTTTTTACTATTGATCTTATTAAAAAGCAGACAAAAGGAGGGAAGTTGTCATCTCACATTTGTTTATCCATCATATTTATATAAATTAGGGTTGCCAAAATATTAGGAACACCTCTCAATGTACTAGAGCTCAACAGAAACATAAATTACAGCCTCCAAAATGACCATTTAATTGAATCATCTCTCTCTAAAATGACAAGCAGGACCTTTCGCAGGTTCGGATGCATCCCAAATAGCAAGTCCGAAAGACCCTGGAAGACCGTCCAACTTCTCTCAAATCACTGTTGAGTCAACATGTTGCACAGTTTCAGTTTAGTTCACTGATTTATTCCTGCACGCCGAAATATGGCGTATACATGTGGAAAACTATAACAGAGTAAAATCCTTTACTCCTGTTTATTGTAATTAATGCAAAGTTACTCTGGCTCAGTCCACCCACCGTCCCTGTGAGGAAATCCAGCTGCCACCGAGCTGCCTCCGCGAGGGGGATCGGAATGCATCAGGGGAGAAAGGGTCTTTTCAACCGGCTTTTAGACAACATGTTAATGTCTTAATTCACGTATTGGAACACGGCCGACTCCGGAGTATATAGCGTACGGCAGTGACGCTGAGGGGAACTTTAACGGTCTCATGACTTGATCTTCATGACGACTTCATCGGTGCAAGGCTGTAGACATGGTTACAACATGGGGTGGTCTGGAGGGTTCATGCAAATAGTTTGGACTTACTCCCAATCAGAACTCTGTCTCGTAGGTGAGCCAGAAAGGGTGGAGAGACTCTATCGCCCCATAAAGGACAGGAACCCTTGGAACATCATATTTAACGGTTTATAGAAGCCAATATTATGTCTTTTCATGGGACCCAAGATGCTCTCGCTGCACCCCTGCCCTCTGGGCGATATTACAGAAAAATGATGCTCCTGTTTATAACACAGACGAGGAACATCTTCTCTGCAGACGATCTCATTACGAAAGCCCAATTCCTTTCTGTTCATTAAACCCAAACCAACGAAATTAGCATAATTATCGCAGTATTTTGCAGTAAATTGCTTTCCCGGTCGTTATAATTAACCTCCTATGTTGTCAGTAACCTCCATTTGCTGAACATTTGTGAGAGGGAGAGGGGAGGGCTTCGATGTAGGAGGGGGGTGGTGAGGGTCACGGGGTCATGGCTCTTGTAATTAGCACAGTCAGGTTCAAGTCACTGGTCAAGCTGTTGCTGGTTTTGTTTCTCCCATAATGCAACGTGTCAAGGACTGGCCTCCATGTGGCATGGCATGCCTCCACTGATGCCCCTTTTGATTAGGTGTCTTACGTTCCACTGGGCTGCGTCTGATGAGAGCCGGGAGCACGATGATGGCTGGAAAACTGACAGAGAGGACGATTAAATGGCAGCTTTGTTATGACATGTCGGCCAAGACGTGGTGGATGGTAAGTCTTTTGTTTTGATTGCTGGAATCACATTTGTTACATATGACTTTGTCGAAGTCAGCTTCAGAAATAACATGTCAGATTTTTTTTTATGATTTTCGGACACTTTCAGACTACTGACATGGTTTGGGGAATAATATTTTGAAGTTCATATCTGGTGTCTAACTGCTTGACTGAAATATTTTGCTGATGGAGTGGTGTTAAAGTTTTTGTGTGCCTGCGTCAACATTTCCAAAGTGAGAAATATTGTGAAAGAAACTAATGAATATGAAATATTTTACTTAAATTCTTTTCTTTTTCTCTATTTGGCTTGTCATGTGTTAAGAACCTTCGACAAATAGCTCTCATGTCCTTTAAGATCAAACTTGGCTCCAACTTTGATTTTACGTTAATGTATTCGTTACAGTTTTACATCAAGTCATACTTCAATTGGACTACAAAGAATGGAAAATGTTGAAGACAGTTTGAAATAGGCTTCAGTAATAATGTTATCTTTTTGCCGTCTGCCAGCCTTCAGTATAAGAGCATTCCTCAAGCGCACCTCTCTGTGCACCCTCTGCAGTGTTAATTTGATAGTGGCGGACAAAGAGCCCTTGTCCAACCCGCGCCTTTCCCATGGTGAAGAGGCAGCACAAGCTGACATTCTGAATATTTATTTACTCGTCTGACTACAGGCGATCTTTTATTGTGCTCCCTCGCCGGGGTTAAAGTCGGGGTGATTATGTTTCTAAATGCATATGAGCTGTAAGAAAAATGTTTTTGTTGCTCAGGTCAGGGGTGCTGTTGATATTATCTTGTTTAAATCATCTTCAGTATCATTGTGAACGGGACAACAACGCCCTTGGCTCCTCTTACACGGATTTAATTAAGTGTTACTATCTATTCACATATAATAAACATGCTGTCCATCTAAAAAAAAATCTGACATTGTATTTTAGATATTTTACTGATGATCTTAATTTACCTCCAATTTAATAAATTGTGTGTGAAATATTTAACTTCAGTATCGGCCCATAATTTAAAAATCAGGTGCATCCCAATAACATGTCATGAGAAATTGTTTTATAATACTTATGTGTATCAGGTGTGTCACCAGATGATGTGTTGTGAGCTGCAGCATCACCTTAGTTTTAAATCTCCAGTGGGTCCCAAACAAGCTGCATGCAGTTGTGTTTGTGGCCACAGGGAGGCGGTAGATCCACATTCAAAGGGATGAAGCTGTGCCATGTGCTCCAATAGGCTTATATGACATGCTGGATACATGGAAGCAGAGGGAGTATGAGTGTGCATGGTATCACTTCCTTTAACAGCAACTAAGAGGTACAATCAGTACTTCATATACTACTTATTTGGACTATAGTAAATAATCTAAAATGTTTGTTATTTGCTTATAGTTTGGGTGCATAAGGGTGTTTAAGAGGCAGTATAATCAGAGTGACAACATCTATTAAGCCAAGCAAACAGCTTTGCTTCAAGGCTGCAATACAATATGAACAATATCAGAGTATACTTATCCTTGAAACAAGCATTGCCCGGCGATTTATTGCCATTTTCACCACAACTGAATGCTCTTAGTTTAATTATTCCCGATATATGAATCACAAAAGGAAGTGCAGATGCAGATCCTTGGCCACATTTTTTTTTTATACCGTGTGAATAGTGTGTTAATGTCATAATAACAGTGATGGAAGAGCAGTAAAACCTTTTGTCAGACCATCCGTCCAGCTCGTACAAATCACATTTACTGCTTTTGATTTGCTGGAATACAGTAACGGCCATCCAATGATTGACTCTTCAATACAAGCTCACTCTTTTTAAACAGCCGTATCACTCGATCACACCACTAACATTATACCACCGCTACTGCAGAAGTAGCAGTGCTGCTATTACTGTTAATTACTACGATCACACCACAGCTATTTATATTACTGAACAGCACTATGAAAGTACCAGAAGAGATTATATCATAGTGACCTGTTACACACATTCACAGTGACAGTATGAAGGGGTGTTTACTGTAATTTGAAAATAAACAAAACATAAAAAAGTGTACCTCATGAATTAATTAATGCATATTTGATATGTCAGTAGGCTACTGTATATGTGTACAGACAGAATGAATATACAGCAGAATGAGTGTGGTTTTATAATAGCAAATATAAACAGCTAACAGGTAGGCCTGTGTAATATGCACAATGTAAAATGAGGCAATATGTTCAATTGAATATAGTTAACATGAGTTAAATTCAAATGTAGATACAGAAGTCAACGGGCCCTTGAGTACTGTGTAATAATAGCAAGGTTAACTACTAATATTTAGTTAATCATGGAGATTATTGAGATGATTTCCACAAGCAGTGGTGACTCTCACCAGGCTGGCCGTCCTGCAGCGGCTCTGTCAATACCCAAACAGCACGTCAGAGGAGCGGAAGTGAGGGGCCCAGGGTGCAGAGTCCCGGGGCCACTGCTGCTGGCCAATCAGAAGCAGGAATGCCAGCACTAGTACAAAACTGAGCTGTGTCAAGTTACAGATAAACAACTATGGAATAGCCGGGAAATGGTATTTTTTTACTTTCAAAATAAGAGAATATTTTTTGTAAGCGTTATGACATCAAACCAAATTAGTTCACCTCATATTCAATTAGAAACAGATAACACTATACGTAGTTCATAGCAAGTATATATTAATATATAGAGTTTTAACACTATCTATACACTATCTAATGACAGGTTAGGTTTTCAGATAATCATTGGATTGATTGGCCTTTTATAGGTAGCATAATTATCCTACCTGTCAGGTAAAACCTAATGGAATTAGGATTAATAAAAGAAAAGACAAAGTCTAAAAATGTCTCTCATTTCATGTTTATGTGAAATGGCATAATGTTTTACAGAGCCATGAAAATATGTATTATGTGTAAATGTTTGTACATAAAATATACATGTTTTTATCAGGCGGCTATGTATGTTCATATGAATAAGACTCATAGCTAACAGAAAAGCTCGGAGTTTTTTATCAAATATGGCTACTATTTGGAAAAGTTGGACCGGAAGTGGATTTGCTCAAAATATATGAGACTTAACTATTACTGCTGCGAGCCGGAGGGCGGCAGGCAGTCAGACAGTGAAAGTGAAGGCGGAGACCAACCCAGTGCCGAAAACTCAGCCTCTTCTGGATCACGTTCAACTCCACTGAGCAACCCCAAAAAACGATCCAAAAACTTGAAGAGGAAGGAAGACAAGAATAAAAGAGAAAAAAACGCGAGGTGCTCCTAACTTCTTTTCACCGCTATCTGCCAAGAATTGTCTTCCGGTTTTGACTTTTTTTGCGAGCTCTGCAAGAGAAAAAAAAACTCCAAAGCACAAAGTGAGAAATGTGAAGCTACCGGCTTGTGTGTTTCAACCAGACTCCAGGACTCCCTTTAAATCCATGCAGTACAGTGCAATGGTACGTGAACATGGGTTATTACTGTTTTACAATGTTGTGATAAAAGCTCGTTGTGATATTTGTAATACCTGCCCTGTCCTCGCCACCACGGTGAAACGCGGAGAAGCGGGTTACCTACCTCAGACCACAACAGTCGGGCCAAAACTGTAACTGAACTTGGCACAGCCAACCCTCTGTTAAACATCTCATTCCCCTTAATTTGGCAAGTACACTTTACAGGAGCAAACACACCGCAGCAACAAAGCAACGTGAGGCTAACCTTGCTACAATATTTATACAGCCTCGTTAGGACTGTTTTCTTAAGAAAAGTTAAAGCAAAGATATTCAGCTTTCTGATATTATCTGGTATTTAAAACACAACAAAATATTCCATTAAAAGTTTCACCCCAGATATAATTTGACCTGTCGTTGATAGTTTCATTAATGTATTAATGTTTTATTAATCTGGGTGTTAGCATAAAACAATATAGCATCCGTCTTGTGAAAAATACCACATATTTCCCCTCTAAATGTCTTTATTTTGCAATTAATTTATTATGGTATATGCCAGAAACAGCAAAAACTTGAAATTGGATGAACTTGGCCGTGTTCTCCTAAACTGTGTAGCTGTCAATGTAAGAAAACCAAGTTTGTTTTACTGTGCACCACAGACAGGATTGATTTAGCTTAACGGCAAAACGGCTAACTCGGTTCGGTCGCGTGGACTCGGTGCGACTCAGGTTGAAAGTCTCCAAAAGCTTATATAGAATATTTCTATCAGGGGTTCATGTCTGCTGTGCTTTCAGATAGTAGATGAGCAGAAGGTGCTGGATGGTTCACGGGGGTTGTGTTTTTGGAGGAGGAGGAGTGTGACTGTGTAATTACGTGGGTGAAAAAAAAAAAAAAAAAAAAAAGTTGGGTCTGATTTGCTGGAATCGCGCAGGACCGAAGGTGCCCCGGTCGTTTTCATATGAAGCTTGTATAAAGCAGGGGTGAACATCACACACCCGAAGCTCCCACAGCGCTTTTATGAACCAGATATCAGTGCACCGAGAGCCCGTGTAGCAGAGGAGGACGCAGCAGCCCGGCTCACTGCTCCACGCGCATGCCAACTTAAAACAAAAAATATCTCCTGCTCGTAGGTTTCCTTTTTCTCCGCGGAGACGACAATCTTTTGGATCGCGACAATTCATGGATCTTCTTGGATAACCTCTTTCTGTTTTACGCGGATTGCTGCTCCACAGTCTCGCACGTTGCAGCTCAGTCCAGGAATGGCGCGATAAAAGTGATCAGCAGGAATCAATCCAACTACTTTCACGTTGTAGCCGTCTCGTCATGTATTCTCCGATTTGTCTCACTCAGGTATTTGTGTCCATTTTTTAAAGATTTAATTTGAAATATTCTTAATTTAACTGTTACATGCAGTGTCCAGGCAGTGGGACGGTCTGTGCGTCAGGGTTGTGCATTTAAAAATAATTACCAAATTCAACTTTTGATGTGTGTTTGCACCCAAATAATGAAGTTTTCTTCTATAAGGATCCTTTATCAGCACTATAACTTTAAAAATCTGCCATCTTTCTGCTTCTTTGCCTGAGTGAAGTGGTGCGTAAAGATGAATTTTAAGATAGCACCCCAGGTCTGTCCTCCTATATACTCATTTTTAAACATGTTACTTGCATCCTCCAGTAACCTCGCACACACACTCCCGATCCTTGCTTTATCTGTGTTTGTATTCCTTTTTCCGAGTGTATATTTTTATTTAGAGAACCCCCCTATACTTTGGTGAAGTGTTCTGGAAGAAGATAAAGACACTTTCACTGTCGGAAGATCAAATGCATGATAAGGTTGAATCAGCGGGTGGACAGAGGAGCTGGCTGTTTTGGCTGACTCAGTTTTACTGTTTATATTTTACTTGGCATAAGTAAGTGATTGACTGAGATGTGGTTTAGTTTGTACTTAAGAGGATTGTGCTTTTATGGCCCCAGCTGAAGTGCGCTACACAGGCCCTGGCCAAGCCATTTATCTTTACAACATTTGGCTTCAGTCTGGGTGAAAAAATTAAGGGATATTGAATGTGTTTTTTTTTAACAGGAAACCAGAAGTGAAACCAGTGCATCTCAGAAACAGTCACTTCTGAGCACATTTACTGCTTACTTTTGTCAGTTTAATTGGCTAATTTACAGCGAGGTGATTAAATTTAAAGGAGCTTTGAATTATTTTCTAGCTTCTATGAATTGCCACAGAGAGCTGCAGTAAATGTGCTGCATTTAAAACTTGAAAATGTGGAGATCAAATATTTTTCTAAACCTGTATAATACGGTTAGAATTTCAGTGGATTTTTATTGGTGTGGAATTGTTGGGTGGAAATGTGGCTTGTCAGCGCCGCACCAGCAGCGAGCGCTGATAAGAAGTGGATCTCTGTGGTTTTGTGTCGACTCCCGGCTTGGCTGCTTGCAGGCAGGACAATATAACTCTTGAAAAGCTTGCTCAGAAAGGGATGGCTTATACGTGTTAAATCTGACATTTTAATGACCGAAAAAATCAATAAGTCAAGCTTTCCAGGTCTCACTCTCCAGTACTGTAATTTCTGACTAAATCATCCAGCGCTTCCTGTACATTCCAACACATACAAAGATTATTATAGTTTGTGTTAGAATTATTGTTGTTGGAAAAGCCTGCAGGCCAATAAACCTTTAGGTTGCTCTAGAAATGTTGAAATTGAGCTTTTTTTTAAGACGTAAGCTGATGCACCATCAGGATAAATTATATCAAAGCTGGCGTGTGAATAAATATACATTTAGTTTGTGTTTCTGACTAATATTTACAGTATTGTTCAATGAAGAATTAAATGTGTTTAAAGTGTACCACGGCTTAATGCTGTTGGGTACAACGCGTTGCATATAAGTACAATTTGTGCTGCAAATTAATTCACAAATATTAATTGGAATATTTGATAATTTAACAGAAAATGTCTTTTTAAATTGTTTTTTTTTTCAAGAGAGATGGAAAAAAAGGAGGCCCCATATATTAACGTCACTGACTCAGGTTTTTGGAATGAAGCTGTGCAAGCCTCATTCCGTGTGTGTTAACTTCAAACCTGAAATTAATTGGCATCAACTGAGTACCTTACCTAACCTTTGGAAATGCCTTTCACATGAGTGCTTTATTTGCAAATTCCGCCTTTCCTCCGCTGTCTGTGTGTTTAATGCATTTCGACCACGCAGTCTGTTTACGAGGCTTGTTTGTCGGGGGGGAAAGGTAATCTTCTTAACTTTTGTGACTGCGCCCCGATCGGCCCTCCAGCTTACCCTCCGTTCTCCATGAACATAAGATAAGTTTGCATTGGTATGTGGATAATTTGATAAGAGCAATGCAACTGTGAGGGAAGCATGCTGTCTGTAGCAGCAGCAGCAGCAGCAGCAGGAGCAGCAGCAGCAGCGCAGGAGTCAGGCTCAGAGCATGCTCGGAAAATGAGAGCGCAGATATGAGTGCGTTCAGTCACAGAGCCTGCTGCTATTGTGTGCTGGCAGCTGATATAAACAGTGGAATTTCCTTTTCATACTTGCAATCCATCCAGAGACATCTAGGATGGTAAAACCGGTGTTGCTATGTGAAAAGAAATGTCTTGACCTGAATCTCTTAAAGCTGCCAGTATCATTTTTTTGTGAATGATTAAGAGGAAATGTTTATTTGGTGTCTTACTTCTCTTAAGTCTGACAGTATTCTGTCTTTTTTATGTTCCTTACTCAAGTTTCCAATGACATTTCTCTCCCCTCTCTCCTCTTCTCCCTGTGCCCCTTGAATGCTCCAGGATGAATTTCATCCCTTCATCGAGGCACTTCTTCCTCACGTCCGCGCCATCGCCTACACATGGTTCAACCTCCAGGCCAGAAAACGCAAGTACTTCAAGAAGCACGAGAAGCGGATGTCCAAGGATGAGGAGCGTGCAGTGAAGGACGAGCTTCTGAGCGAGAAACCTGAGGTTAAACAGAAGTGGGCATCCAGGCTGCTTGCCAAGCTCCGTAAGGACATTCGGCAGGAGTACCGGGAGGACTTTGTCCTCAGTGTGACGGGAAAGAAGCACCCGTGCTGTGTGCTCTCCAACCCGGACCAGAAGGGCAAGATCCGCCGAATCGACTGCTTGCGGCAGGCTGACAAGGTTTGGCGTCTGGACCTGGTGATGGTCATCCTCTTCAAAGGCATCCCTCTGGAAAGTACAGATGGCGAGCGCCTTGTCAAGTCTCCACATTGCACCAACCCAGCACTTTGTGTCCAGCCACACCACATAACAGTGTCGGTCAAGGAGCTGGACTTGTTTCTAGCATACTATGTCCAGGACCAAGGTAGGTTCAAGCTCGTACCGTGAGTGTGTGTGTGAGCTAACGCACTTGTGTGAATGACGGTTTGGAAAAGTTCAGGGGTCACGTGTTTCATTCTGGCAGCATTACTGAGACTGGCTGAGATCACCACAAAGATGGCCAGACAAATAACACGACTGCCGCTACTGAATGCAGGCAGAACACACGTGCACATGTTTCCAGTTCATCCGATGACAGCACAGAAATACGGCCATTAAATGTAGAACATGTTTAAGAAATTGTATTTGCATTGCTGTGTTGCAACAGCAGCTCCCACTCATGGTTTTATTTATTAACCC